>VZUH01006023.1:0-22273 GCA_013401175.1 Xiphorhynchus elegans
TCTTTCAACTGCTTCCAAGCCCCTCTCTGTGCTTTCCCAGCCCCGACCCCTCCTGATGCCTCCGGCACAGGAGACAAGGCCTCCCATTTGAAACCCCATCACCACAGACGTGCCGGTGCCGGATGCCAAATCCCCACGTCCCTCACTCCCACTCAAAGGTAAAAAGCCTCCTTAAGTACTGTAGGCAGAGGGAAAGACAACAAGCACGAGACTCTCTTAATTCCTTTCACTGGGATCCAATAAAAACCTTGGCAGTGGCCGTCCTTCCTGCCGGAAAGCTGATATTCCAGAAATAAACACACTTTCCACTTTGAAGGGCTGTGGTGGGATCCGCCTGGGCCCGGATCCGAACTGCTCCCTGGCCACCCCAGACTCCCACCTGCCCAGAGCCCCCCAGGGCAGCAGGGAACTGACCCACAGCTCTTCATCTCTGCTGCTTGAGCACAGCAGCTTTCCCGAGGATGAGGATGGCCAGGGGTGGCCAATGCAACTCCCAGGAGCCAGGGAAGGAGAGGCAGCAGCAAATCACTCTGCTCAGCATCATCCATGGGTTTATTCCTCTCAGAGCATGGAAACAAGGGTCACCTCGGGGGAGTGCTGGGAATCCCAGGGCCATGCCTTTGCTCCAGAGGGGACAGCGCCTGCGCCACCAGCCACTGGAATCACGAGGGAGGAGGAGCCCCTCCAGCTGCTGGATGTGTTCCTCCAAGGCAAATATTGACAGTGACAGCGTTGAGCATGGGGAGCCCGAGCGCTGCTGCCGCCCCAGCCCTGCCAGGGGCTCTGATGGATGTAAATAAAGCCAGGGCTGTGGGGGCCGAGGCCCCGCGCGGTTCATTAAGAGGCCGGGCAGCCTTTCATCTCCAGCCCGTTGGCTCCACTCCAGTGACCAGCAGTTCCCATCTGCGGGGTGACCTCTGTGGAGGGGGTGGGTGGTCTGTGCCCGCTCCCCCGGACAGGTGTCTGGTGTCACTGACACTGCAGCTCCTCACCCTCCCACCTCGGGCTCCTGGAGGAGGAACAAGAGGTGCCCACGGGCAGTGCCTGCTGCTCCAGCTTTGGGGAGGCTCGGCCACACGGGGAGCATGGCAAAGCTCTCAGGCATAAGGGAAAGAGTCGGTTGGAAGCTCTGTGGGTGAGAGAAGCAGCTGCAGAGGAAGGAGCAGAAGCTCTCACTGCTCTCCCTCCTCTCCAGCACTTCATCACAGCCCAGCACGGGCTGTTCCAGCCCAGCACCCAGGCTGCTCCCCAAGGAGCATGGGACAGACCAGCCTGACTGCTGGGCAGAGGTGTCCTGTGGCAGAGCATCCCCAGGGCCACCGAGAGGTCCTGCTCTGCCACAGCCTCGTGCAGGAGGCCACCACCAGAGCTGGGGGAGCCCTGAATGTCTCAGCAGGCAGTGTGCAGGCTGAGGTAGCAATCCAGAAGACCACACACTTCCCTGAGCCAGTCTGCTTCTAAAATACCATAGTAGTGAGCCAGAGCTCCACGGCAAGGACATCAGGACAAGGCTTGTCCTGCCCCACAACCACCTCAGTGCACTCACCTTCCAGTTTAAACCATTTACTGCTTCCTTAAGCTTGGCTAAAGCCCAGTCCCAGCTCAGGAAATGAGCACAGAGTGTAGAAGAGAGGAAAAGCAAGAGGGGAGGTGAGGGCACAGTGCAAGAGAATTCCCCATGTAAATCGACCCCATGAGCCACAACACAAGAGAATTCCCAGTGTAAGCCCACCCCTTTCCTGTGCCCAAACAGGGGGGACTCCAGCACCCCCTTGGGCTCAAACCACTGGGGCTGGGCTGGCTCTGCAGCTCAGGGAGCACGTCCTTCTCCTTCCTTGCCTGCCACGGAGAGCTCTGACCAAGGTTCTCCCAGCACCAAACACACCCTGCAGGGCCCCCTGCAGCCCCTGCACTTTGGAATCGGGTTCAGACAGAACACGTGTAAAATATGCCAAAGGCTTTTCCTGGGGAGAAATTTTCCAGCACGAGGATCCCGGTGAGGGCGTAGTGCTGAAACACCGGGAGGAGAGAGGAGAAAGAAAGGGTGGGAACGCCAGGTGAGAAGACGATTTTGGGACTCCTTGTTGACCTGTCCCGGCCCCGTGACAGCGGCAGCACCGCCACCCAGAGGCTGCTCCGGGCACAGCTCGCTGCTCGGGACATCGCCCTGCTCGGCAGCTTTTGACCCTTCTCAACAAAAATCACTTCACTTTCTTTGCCAGCTCTGCCTCAGCTGCTTTTCAATCACCCTCCTCCTTCCACCCCGGCTCCAACAGCTGCTCCAGGCTCGGGAAACAGCTCCAAGACCGGCTCAGGCCATTTATTCACCACGCTGGAACGTAAAAATAACATCTTTAATAGCTTTAGAGTTGGCACAGATGGTATTAAAACTCACCACTTTTTATTACTAGACTATGAAACCACACATGGTGCAGCATGAGGAGAGCAGCTCCCACCCCACGTTGCTTCTAAAACCACGGAGCTACAACAGGTTGGTGTTGGAGGTGACTCTTCATTTACATTCAGCGTTTTTAGTGAAACCAACAGCGAGATTTAACCACACGCACACAGAGCAAAGCCTGGGGAGGATGTTTCAGCTGAGGCCTCCTCCTCTCAGCAGCCACAAAAGCCCAAAAATTAGCTGTAACACAGGTTGTGAGACTGGCCAAACAGCACAGGACAATGCAGGAGCTTCTGCTCACACCTGAGGGAAAGTTACTGCAGTGGCAATCCCATTTCCCTCTTCCAGGAGCAGGGAAGGCTGAACTAGCACTTAGGATGTTGAGACATGGCCTAGAAGCTCTCTCAGTGGCCAAAGGTTTTTTTTTCAGGAACCAAGAATGCAGTGGGACAATAACACTTCCCTTTCTGAAGTATTTTTCCCAAGAAAACCACCCTGCTGCCCTGAACCAAGCTTTGTTATCATCACACATGTGTAGAAGGGGTGAGACTCACTTGGGGAAGCAATAGCAAGCTAGTGGCAGAGTAGGGAGTCAGCAGAAAAAGTCCCATTTTGACCAAAAAAGAGCATCAAAACTATTAGGCAGGATGAAAATAATTCCCAACAGCAGAGGAGGGGAAAGGAAGAGAAGGGGGAAAGCATCCCAGATCTGGGCAGACAGGGAGCCATGGGAAAAGATAGTGTCAGCCTTAAAAGGACATAATTGAGCCCAAAATACACTCCCACACTTGTGATGTGCAGCCAAAACATCACACCATGAACTCAGGGTGACAGCTGAGCTCCTCAGTTCCCTGTGCCTGTCACTTGCCCTGTTTCCATGGCCATGGTCTCTCCAGTGTCACAGCATGGCCCTATCCCAGCTCCTACATAACCATCCCATGTGCAAAACTTGTATTTGGGGAAACATTTATAGTTTTCTGGCAAGATCACAACTTGTTTAATGAAGAATTTAGTCCTCAGTAAAAACAATCACTGGCACTGCTGCAGGTCACACCCACCCTGCTCAGCAGCAACTCCAGCCCGACAAACACTTGTTTGTCCAACCCACTTACCCCAAAGTCTCTGTCCTGGATGACCCTGAGGAGCCACCAACCACAGCCACTTGCAACCACCAATTTCCTTATCATTAGTTGGTTATAAAGATTTCCATTTTCTAGGGGTACTCTATAATCACGATGGTTATGAGGCATTTCTGGCCTCTCTTCCAAGGAATTCCCTCTCACCACCAGGATCAGGTGCCAACATGGAGGGAGGTAAAATGCATAGTGAGGTCTTCCAGCAGTGAGGTCTCTCCTCTGGAGGGGTTTTGGTTTCCATCTACTGCCCCTGCACTGTCACAGCCTCCGTTTGGCCTTTACTTCCAGCAGGGGCCTTGCCCCCAACGGCCTTGTTGGAATAATCCCGCTCTCCAAAAATAGTGCTCCCAATCCTGACGTTTGTGGAACCAACCTCTATCTGGAAGAGACAGAGAGAAGGAGGTCAGGGAAGGGCTGCACCACCTCTGTGACCACCCTTGACTCTCTCCACATCACAGAGGGATGGTTTCCCCTGTACTTGCCACCCAGGGGCTGGTTTGACCCCAGGAATCTACCCCAGGACCAGGAGAGCTGTTTTTCATGGAACAGGACCATTTGGATCTCTACCCATCTGTTTGGCTGGCCCCTGGGCTGGGATTTGGGGTGCAGGTCCATTTGTTCCCTGAGGGAAGGGTGGCAGAGGGAACAGAAGGAACACACTCACTGCATGCTGGAAGTCTGTGGACATGCCCATGCTCAGCTCCACCTTCTCCACAGGGAGGTTCAGCTTCTCACACACCTCCTGCCGCAGGGACAGCAGCATCTGGAAGGGAGGAGGGAAGAGGAGAGGTTCACAGAGCTGACAGCCACGCCAGCTGCCTTCCAGGGTGCCACAGACCACGATTCCTGCCTGTCCCTGAATTGTCTCCTTCACCCAGAAAATGCAGTTCCCACATTTCCCACTGAAGTGCCATAACAGTGCCTGGAGATTTCCCAAATTTACTGACAACACAGAGAAGGCTGATTGAAACCTCACCTGGCCCAAAGGCTCCAGGACAGCAACTGCTGCTCAGGTGGCCCTGCCAAATTCCTGATGCAGCTTCAGAGGAGGGATAGGAGAATTACTCTGCAGAATGGAACCTCACACCTCCACTGACACTGGTACTGAGGGCTCTGCACTACTCTGAGCATGGTTTTTCTACAGTCTTAAAGCCTGACTCATACTGGTTTCAGTGTAACAGCAGACCAGCCAACAGTGGCATTTGCTCCTAGGAAACCTTACCTGGAAGTCAGGATTTGGCCCCTTACTGAGGTCGTGCCCGATGCTGCCAATCGTCATCAGCCCCACAAATTCCAGGTTGGGGCACTTGTTGATCACGTGCTCCACGGCAGCTGTGGTGTCTTCAGGGGGAAGGCCATGCTTACCTGGAAAAAACCAGGGAGATCTGTGCCATACTCTGCCAGAGAAACACTTTGAGAGCACAAACCAGTCCACTCTGTTCAGGTTCTCTGTCAAGTCAGCAGGACAAAGGTGCACATCATCAGAAAGAGCCACTTACTGTCCTCCCCACTCGTGTTAACTTGCACCATGACCTTCAGCCTCTGTGATGACCCTTTTTTCTGCCACGAGCTGTTGACTCTGTCTGCCAGTTTCACAGAATCCACTGTTTCCAACATGAACAGGTTTGGGACAGCTGGGGAGAAAACACAGGCTGAGGGAATTCCACTGGCTCAGGAGTGTTTGTACCTACAACAGGTGGTGGTGAGTTTCCCCCTGTGGGGCAAGAACCTTGTTCCACTATCCAGCCTAAACCTCCCCTGACACATCTGAACACTGGGAGACTATTGCTCACAGAAAATCACTCAGGATTTACCAATCAGCTTGTTGACATTGTTCTTCTGCAGGTGGCCAATAAAATGCCACTTGATGTCTGGACAAGATGACAGAATCTGGAAGTAGAGAGAACAGTGAGGTTGAGATGACAATTCCCTCTTCCCCCATACCCACAAATACCAGACACCCAATTTCTTCATTTGTTGACCCTGAAGGACTCAGCTCATGGTTGTGCTGAGGTTGCTGCACAGCCTGGAGAGGGCTGTGGCTGCAGGAAATGCTGTCCATGGGAATGGGGAAGGCAAAGCTCTTCTGCAACAGCCATAAAATGATATTTTCCCCAAACTGAGTGTTAACACGATTTTTAAACAAGGACTGTGCCTCTCCCAGGGAAAGCACAAAAGGCACAGCACTGTTCAGACAAATCATGACTAAGGCACACATATTCCCAGACTCCTCTGGAGCCAGCAAGGCAGGAGGAGGAATGGGGCAGAGGCAGAGAGCTAAGAATAACCCACCATTTATCTGCAAAGGCAAGGACCCAATGAAATTCCTAACAAAACCCAGGACTTTGGCTGAACAGCTCTCAGGACACAGCTATAGAAGGAAGAAAATATGAAGGGGACTAAGTACTTACTCTGGAGTCTGATGCCTTTTCCAGAAGCTCCTGAACCTGGGGGAATGCAGGAGAATCCCATTAAACCCACGGCTGTGTCTGTGGGATGTGTGCTCCTGGGACCAGCATGAGCCCCAAAAACACAAGGCCAGGGAGTGATGCTGTCACCAAGCCTGGCCCCCCACCCACAGAGCCACCCAAACCGGGCTGCCCTGAGACATCAAGAGGAATTTCTTCCTGGAAAGGGTTGTTAAACACTGGAATGAACTGGAGTCCCCATTCCTGGAGGTGTCCAAGGAATGACTGGATGTGGCATTCAGTTCTCTGGGCTGGGTGACAAGGTGGGGATCAGGCACAGGGTGGATTCGATGGGCTGGGAGGGGATTTCCAACCTGGGTGATTCTGTGCTCTAAGCACAGGACCCTTTACTGGCCCCATGAGACCCTCTCCCAGTCCCATAGCCCCTCTCCCATCCCTGTAGCCCCTCTCCCAGCCATGTAGCCCCCCGAACTCACGTAGTTCTCCCCGAAGCTGCGCTGCCCGTGCCCATAGGCCTCCATCACCATCTCTGCAGGCTTTGTCTTGCTGACGGCCACGAGCCGTGGCTGCACGGCCGGGAGCCCCTGTGGGACCACTGGGGGTCAGGGAGGACACACTGGGGGACCCACACACTGGGATCCCCAGCTCGGGACCCCCCGCCAGCCCGAGGCTGCCCTGGTTGATGGGGGGATGGAGCAGCAGGGAGGCCTGTCGCGATAGTGGAGTCCTGTCTTTGCTTGGGGGGGGGTTAGGTGCCCATCTCTGCGGTGGTCCCGACCCTGTGACTGGGTGGGGAATGTCCCTGCAGTGGGACCTGTCCTGGTGGCACTGGGGGGATGTCCCTATGGTGGGATCTGCTCTGGTGGCACTGGGGGATGTCCCCACGCTGAGATCTGTCCCTGGTGGCATTGAGCGATGTCCCCATGCTGGGACCTGTCCCAGTGGCCCTGGGGGATGTCCCCGCGGTGACACGGGCCCTGCTGTCTCGATGCGACCCACCCCGGTGTCGGCCGGCTCTGTCCCCACAGCGGTGACCCGCGGCCCGTCCCCACGGTGACGGAGGCCCTGCCACCACAGCAAAGTCCCCCCACCAAGTCCCCCCTGTGTCCCCCTGGTGTCCCCTCACCTGCGGCCGCCGTGCCGCCGCCTGCTGCAGCTGCTCGGTGACAGCGCGGAGCGCCGGGCCCAGCCCGTCCCCGGCGGCCATGCCCGCTCTCCACATCCCCGCCCGCCCCGCCGCCACTTCCGCCACACCTCCGCCCCGCCCCCGCCGCGCGGCCAATGGGAGCGCCCCGCCGCCAGCAGCCGGCCAATGGGAACACCGCACGGCGCGCCGCCGGCCAATGGGAGCGCCCCGAGCGGCGCCATGTTGGGAAGGTCGCGCTCGCCATTGCGGCCCGTGGGGGTCAGGGGGACAGCCAGGCCCGGGCTGCCCCGCTCCCTTTTCCACGGGGTTTGTCACCAAAATCGGTGACAAATCCAAGCCACGCCAGCGCCGTGGGGACGGCAGAGAGCGCTGCCACCCACCCGCCCGCCTGTCCCTGCCCGGGCCTGGTGCCGCCGTGAAGGGCAGTGATTTGGGAGGGACACACAGAGATCATCCATCCAAAACCTCCTGGCCCTGCACTGACATCCCAACAATCCCACCCTGGGCCTGGGAGCATCGCCCAAACACTCCTGGAGCTCTGGCAGCCTCTGTGTCCCCCCAATAAAAATGAGGTTCTTCCCCTCCCGATGAAGAGCTCCTGGGGGATGAATTTCAATTATTTTAGGGGGAAAAATTAACTCAGAAAAACAAGGGCAGAGCTGGTTTAGGGAGTGGTGGGGAGCACTTGGGACATGTCCAGAGCCCCCGAGCAGCTGGAGGGGCCATGGACAATGCCCAGCTTTATCAGAGGGAAGGAATGGGACTGCCAGCTGGAACACATTAACTCAAATATTTGTCCTAACGTGCAGAACTCCACTGTCCCTCCACACGTTGGTTGTTTACACAGCTGGGCAAAAACACCCAGAGGGCTCCTGCCCTTTGTCTGGTAAAACACCACAAGGGTTTCCTGCAAACCTCACCGAATCCGAGGTGTTTGCTGCTCCAGTCTCCTTCCCGTGCTCTCCATTAGCAAAGCAGGGCCTGACAGGTGGGATTCCCTTCTTCGTCTTCCACATTTCTCCTCCTCTTCCTCCTCACTGGAAAGGGAGAACCAGCAGCCTCCCACTCCCACCTCAATGTTCTCTCTGGAAAATCTCCCCCCTGCAAATGCACCTAACACATCACATCAAAAGTTCATGCACAAACCCTGGCATGAAAATTGAAGGTATTAAAATCGAAGGCCATTTTATTGTCATAGCAAATACCAAAATAAAAAGGCTTTGAGTTCAGTACATAAGAAAAATCAAAGAGCATTCCCATGCTCCCAATAGCCATTCCCAGGTAGCAGCAGCGCCACAAATCTCTGTTTCCTTTGTTAGAGAGTGGGTTTAAAATTCAGATCTTCATCTCAAGATTATGGAAACAGGGCAAAATGCCCAATAAAGAGACAGAGGGAATAAACATTTACAGGGAGTGATGGATCCATTCTGGAAAATTCAGGACATTTTGCAGAGTGAAGAAACTTGAATGAAGATGCAACAACAGATTTTGGCTTATGAAGACTGATACACTCAACTTTGCTTTTGATTTTTTACTCTTAGTACAATTTAACTAAATTACATTAATACTTTAGCAGTCATGGTTTTAATTAAAAAAAAATCATTAAGAGCTCTTCATCCCAAACTACTGTCTTGCTGTGAAGTCATACATTAAAAAATGACTTTATAATACCACTTTGGCTTAGTTGGGTCCTTTCATTAGTGAAAAATACTTAAAAGGAGGTTTTAGTTTGCTGATGGAGCCCTCAAGCATGAACATAGAACAATCTCAAACAAGTTCATCCTCAAGGGATCAGGTACTATTTTCTCCTTGCTAAATTCCTGCTATTCCCTGTTTATAATCTCCTTGCAAAGACCTATTTATTAGTCAGGAATATCACAGCCTCCCTGGGGATGCAGTTGTTTGACTGCTGTGGGTCTGATGTAGGTCTGGAGATGGGACTTCCCTTGGGTCCTATTTTCCAAGAAATACAAAGAAGATGGGACTTTCCTCCAGCAGAAACTGATGCTTAACCTCTACTCTGCATTTTCAAGTATCAAGAGTCACTCTCCCAACATGGAAAACTGCTGTAAAAACCCTGGAGCCAGCAGCTGAGATCCATCAGAACTCTGTTAGTGTGATGCCTTGTTACACAGACTGATGCAGATTTAAACACTGAAGAGTGAGACCAGGGGTAGTGGGGAGCAAGAATTTGGGGCACAAGCCTGTAAATGCAACAGGCTGGTCTCTGACAATGAGCACTGGCATCATCTCCCATGAGGGTATTGGCCTCACGCTGTATCAGCAATTAACCACCAGGCTCTCCTGCCAAGTGCAGATGGATTAGGGAGAGAGAAATGTTCTCTCTAGGCCTGAATTTTTGTCTTTCTATTTTGCATGTGGAAAACAAGACCCTGTTTCCTCCTTGCATCTGGGACATGAGGGGTTCGTCAGTTCTCTGAGTGGAAGGTACATTCTAGCACTGTTCTCAGAGAAAGAGGGGAATTCAGCTTTGGGCAGTTCAGACAAGAGCTGCTTCTCTTTGCCCTATGACCTCTCAAGATGACAGTTTGTGTCCTTGGCTACTACTAAATCTTCCTTCCACAAGGTCTATTCAGACCCAAACATAGGGGAACTCAGTTATGCTCATCTCAGCTCACCTGAACACCCTTTTTCTAGTCACTCTGTAAACACCAAGGTCCATTTGCTCTTGCAGAGTAAATAATGAGCTGTAAAAACTGTCTGGTCACTCCAGCAGCTTCTCCCCAGCAAGGCTTTTTGCAAAGTCAGGGTCCCTGAGACAAAAATTCCTTCCTCCCTAGTTTTCCTAACTATGACTGTGACAATTTCCACACCTGCAGCCTGGTTTCAATGAAAAATCACATCAAATTCTCCCCTCCAGCACACTGCCCCTGTGCCCACATCCTCAGCCAGCAGCCCAACTGCTGGGAAAAACTCTCCTTTGCCCTACAACACCCAAGACAAATGGAAAACAAAGCAGTGTTAGGATGCATTGAGGACTTTGGGTCACTACCTGCGTGACGTGTGCTCTAAGGCTTCAATCCCCCCCCTCACTGACTGGGAACCTGCAGGATTCCAGCTGAGCTTCTGTCCCTCGTGGTGCACGTGGGTTCAGCAGCACCTTCCCCTGCCCAGGCCTCAAGCAGCCACGTGTAGTGTACAAAATCTAGCACCTTGTTTTAAAAGGGGGCTGAAATAGAGTACTTGGAATTTCCGATGAGAAGAAAAAGAACAAAAAAACCCTAGGAAAAGTTGTAGCAGCAATTCCCCTCCTACCAAAACCTCAGTGTTTCTTTACCTCCAACTGCTACAAACCACTTCTATCTCAAATTAGGCTCCCACCCAGCTGAGGGCCCAGGCTGCCCCTCCAAAATCCTTGGTCTGTGTGACCAAGAGCAGGGGAGATGCAGCTACAGGACACACTTGGAGTTGGCTGCTTAGAAAACCCATCCCATAATTACCAAAGTCCTTGTGTCTAATTGTCATACAAAAGATTGAAAGTATTAAGTCTGATTCATCTCTTTCAGCATGGGAAAGGGGGAAAACAAAAAGGAACTTCCCAGTTCATGGTTTTTCAATATAAAATGAATAGAAATTTTTCATCTCAGATGTCACCATGAAGCAGTTTTGTGTCCTCGCTGGTTCCTGCCCCATCCTCGTCTTGGATTCCTTCTGCCAGTCCCTCTGCAGATTTGCTCTGGCTCCCTGCAGAGTCCATGAACATATTGGGAATATCTTTGCCAAAATAGATCTTGCTGTTGGCTGCAATCGCCTTGTACTTCATCAGCTGCAAGTACTCAGGAGTCAACTTGAGCTGCATGGAGAGAAAATGGGTCACAACAGCCCAGATTTGGGAAAAACAAACCCCTGCCATGAGCACAGGAGGCAGCTCCTTTCCACAGCCCTACCAGGAGTGCCCAACCTCTCCACATGGAAAACATGAAGTGCCCAGGGCAAGGCTCTCTGTCAGCAGGGCTGAGCAGAGCTCCAAATCCCAGTGACTAAATGGCAAAATGAGAAGTGATGGGAGCAGCTGGGGAAATGCTCAATCCAAACGTGATGGAGATGCTCGAGAGCACATCACTCACTGCAGCCCTTGCAATGCGAGCTTCTGGGAAGGAAAATATCCCTGGCTGTTTTCCAGGGAGTGTTTTGGGTGAGCAGAGCTCATTTGTTCAGGATAACGACATTGTAACAGAGAGAATGGAACAACTGGGGAAAAACTTCTGCACAAACATCCCAGCCTTCTGTCCTTCCTCTCACTGACTCTCTCAGAACAGAAATGTTTCCTGCTGGGATGTCCTGGGAACTTGCTGTAGGCAGGAACACACCTGGTGGTTGTATCCATGTAATTTTCCTGTTTCCAGATTGGGTTTTTTGTTCTGTGCTTACTATTTTACTACCAAGGCTCTGCCAGGGTGTCTGAGATCAGCTCCATTTGTTCTTTCCCTGAACTGTGATTTACTCTACCCCTGCCTGTCACCCTGGAGATCTCTCTGCTCCAACTGCCTGCCAGCTTGAGACTGGAATAATCCACATTTCTCATCACAACAGTGTGAAAGGGCAACACTGAAACTGAGACTCCAGGAACCATTAGCATCTGGCAGAGCAGACACTTCACACATCCTGACATATTTATCTGTCCAGAGAAGAAAATGAACTTGCAAATAAGGCTCTAAATGCTTCAGTCAGTTGGAAACTTTGCTGAGATGAGATGGCTCTGTTTTGGTTTTTGACTTAAAACAATAATCACTGACTGCTCTAGTGCTGAGTATTGCCCTCCAGCCTGATGCTGAGCCCTGCTCCAAGGCACCCCAAAAGAATCCCCAGTACCTTGTTGGCCTCAGCCACCTTCATGGCAGTGTAGCACTCAGCGTCAGCCCTCGCCTTCTCCCGTGCAAGAAATGCAGCATCTGGAAGCAAGCATATGCTCTAGATCAGATTTTTTTATTTTCCAGCCATGTTAGCGCAATTTGCAGCTGGAAGCTTTTAAAATAAAGTGGCCAGTGCCACATCTAAACGGCACTGGGATACAACAAGGGGAAGAGGGAACAAAATGGGAGCTCAATTTCCAGCTAAATGGCTGCAGGACTAGAGCATTAAGTGAGTAAATTGTATCTCGACTGCAGAGCTCAAAGCATTTCACAGACATCAGGGTTTGATTATCCCCATCACGTGGGCTGAGCTCACTCTTTCTTCTCGAGCCAGGACCGACTCTCGTCTTGAAACGCAGCAACTGTTCCCCTGCAGACGTGGGATTTACCCACAGTGTTTGCCCAGGACTCCAGGAACAGCCTGGAACAGCCCAGCAGACTCTCTGCAGATGAGGTTTGTGCCTGGGGATGTGATTCCCAGATGGGATTTGGTCTGGGATACGGAGATGGAGGTTCTGGCACACAGAGCAGGGGATTTTAACCTTTACAGGCTCTGCCCCTCAGACAGACCCTGCAGAACTTTCCTCTGCTGTATCAACAACTGCCCACAGGCTCTGATCCTGTGGGATACCAGAATTCCTGACTCCTAGCAGAGACATTTAAGGAAAGAAATGCTTTCCCTTTCTGTACTGCACTCCTTTTCCCCCTTTGACTTCATATTTCTCCCATGAAAATGATGGGATACCAAGCCACCATGTTCAGGCTAAGATTAGTGTAATCCTGCTCATCTCTTGACATTCCTCCTAGGACATGGAGCCACATGATTGCAACAGGCCAGTCTGGATTTGGGAGATGCACAGCTGGATAAACCATTTGTCTACCTCCCCTAGCAGGGAGAGCTGCTACACTTAAAAATCATGTAAACAACCAGATGGTTTGGCCCACAACTTCCTCTCTTTTGGCCAAAAGGAGTGGTTGGTCCCAGTCAGAGACACCAGGAACAATGAGGGAGGCAGGAATCCTCTGCCAGCACAGTCCTGAACTGAGGGGCTGACACCTGCTGACACACACCTACAAGAAATAAACCCCATTGTATTTCTGCAAAGAACTTCTTAATGAGAAGTTGCTGATCTGTAAAACTCTTAATTGGCTCTGCAAAGCTTGTCAGGATCTATACTGAATATAAGGGAAAATAAGGCCTGGCAAATCCGAGCTGGAATTGCAGAGCCCTTTCCATGCCCTGGAGTTTCCTTGTTAAAGGCTGTATCTGATGGGTGGGGAAACATCTCCTTAAGATAAGGATACAACCTCCTAGAAAGAGCACTTGAGAAAGGGAGTTTCAAGAAGCACAGTCTGTGGAGAAACAGTCCTATTCATCCCTACGAATGTCAGCCTGGATTGAAGAACACAGTCAATACACGCCCAGAACTCCTTGGCTCTTTGGGGAACTGCTTCAGGGTTTACTTACTGGAAAGCTCACCAACCACTCACCTTCAATCTCTGAAATTCGCTTCTCGGTTTCCTTTTCCATCACTTTCTGTCCATAAGTTATTTCAGCAACTTGTGCAATCTTTTCTGCCTCTGAAATGAAAACAGGAACACACCCACACTGTCATCACACAATCTTCCTAATGCCAGAAGCAGCCTCACCCAGGAAAGTCCTCACTCATCACCCACTTCAGGTGGAAATAAACGGTGGGAAGAATTTCCAGCCCTCAGAAAGCAAAGCTGGAACCCACCTGCAAAACTCCCCAGTTCCCCTGTGAGAGTTTCGGGTCAGAGATGGCCCCAAACTGAACCAGGTGAGTCCCTCCCCTGGAGTTTGGGGTCCCTTTGCTGCCTGCCCCCGTGCCCAGCCCCACACCCAGCAATACAGACCGATGAGGGCTTTCTTCCTCTCTGTCTCTGCCTCCTTCTCCACCACCTTCTGCTTCTGCGCTGCAATCAGCAGCTTTGTCTTCTCACTCTCCCTGGTGTGCAGGAGAAACCAGTTAAAAACATGGGCTCACTGGTGTGGGGATTCCCACTACAGCTCCAGATGAGCTGCTGGCTCACCCCTTCTCCCAGTAAACCATGTCCCCAAGTGCCACATCCACATGTGTTTTGAACCCTTGCAGGGATGGTGACTCCATCACTGCCCTGGGCATCCTGTTCCAAAGCTTGATAACGCCTTCTGTGAAGAAACTGACCCCTAATATCAATTCTAACATCAACTGGCTCTCTTACATGCTAAAGCCTTTTCTATCTTACTGGCTTTACTTACATTAATGAGTTTTAAAAGTGTGACCATAAATAAAATACTCTACTTCTGCTTCTAATAAGAGAACAGACACTGGAATTGAGAACAAGTCTCTCAACACGTCCTGCTGTATTTATGGCAACAGAACACAGGCTGATTTGGGACTCTCCTACCATGATCATACCACACAGGATTTACTACAGTCCCAAAAGGTCACATGAAATGCTAGGGAAGCAGAATGGATGAGAGGGGTCTTATCCTGGCCTACACAGGCTGCTGGCAGCATGCTCAGGGAACACAGGCATGTCCAAATGACTGAGTGCAGGAGCAGGCAGCTGGCTCAGGGTGCTGCAAAGGGATCAGCATGTCAAGTGCTATTAAAGAAAGTTATTTCAAAGCTTTGCAAGTCTTCAGCCTGTTGAATCAACAGTTTCTCCATCCCAATCAAACAAGAGGATTAGTGGTGAAATCCATCCACCTGCCCCTCACCCACCACTCTGGGAGAGCTCTGTGACACAGGGCCAGGGCCAGGGGGAAGCAGCCCAGGGGCAAATCACCCCTGTGCTCAAGGGTTCAAACTGGAGAAACCCCTCCTGCAGCAGGGACCTGCCAGCCCAGGCAGTGCTCAGTGCTGCACCTCTCCAGCCCCTGCCCGAGGGGCAGCCTGAGGGCACAGTTGGTCTGCCCAACTGGCTCTTTATGGGAACACAAAGGTGCAGAGTCCGAGACACTCACATGAGCTCGTAATTCCTTCGGATTGTTTCAGGGATGTTTGGCTTTGTAACTCGAACTGCCTGCAGAGAGAGAGAGAGTGCAAAGAAAACCTGGGCAAGCAGCCAACAGACCAAAAGCTGAGCAGCCCCTGGAGCTGTGGGGGACAGGGGGACACTCCAAGTGTGTTCTGCCACAGAACTGCACAAACTGTGACCAGGCCCCAAATCCACACAGAAACAGGATGGGGGGATCTCCTGAAAAGACAGGAGATTGTAATCTGGGCAAACCAGCACCCAGGGTAATGCCAAAAGAAACCCCACACATCAATGCTGTGTGGGGACAGGAAGGACACTGTTCCCACTCCTCAAGTTAAACAGTCTGTTATAAAGCAAAGTTTCAGTTTCCTATTTCCTTTTAGCCCTTGGCCCTCCTCATGAGCTGCACCTTCAATATTTCAATCAAATCCTGATTACCTGTATAATTAATCCAGGGGCCATAGTGGTGAGGTCTTGCTGCAAGGCCAGTTTAAGGTTTTCATCAATCTGATCTGATGGAGGAAAGAAAAGAACAGGTAATGAAACACCCCCAAGGCAGTCTGCTGTCAGCACCCAGGGTGAGTTGGAATGGTTCACATCTCTTATTCCTGGAAGCTACAAATATGAGTTGGATGTAGAAGTGCTGGGCTGACCCAAGGCAGTTTCCCAGCTCTCCCAGTATCTCCAGCAGCCTCAACCAGCATCACCACTTGGGACAGACCATGGCAGGCATGAAAGGAAACTCTCTAGTTCCTTTAGCCTGCAGTTTGGAATCCTCCTGAGGCAGAAGTAGCATCTTTATGGCAAAGAGTCTGTGCCCTGACCTCTTTCCACACTGGTCTTCCCAATTGCATCCTGAAGTAACGTGGTCCAGCTAAATCCTGACTTGATTTTGACCTGCACCTCTCTCAACAGGACACAGGGCAAATGAAAAGGCAAGACTGGGAAATGGCTGCATCAGTTACTTTAATAGGCTGCAAAAATCATCAGTAATGTGTGTTTGGCTCAAGAAGTCCCAGAACTCCAGTGAAGTTGAGAATTTCAAAAGGAAACACAACCCAAAACCCTGCTCTGATGAAAGCTCCAAGGAAGGCAGCGCTTCCAGTTGGAGCCTGCTGGGAAGTGCAAAGGAAAAACCAAACTGTAACAGCCTTGAGAGGGATCACATCACACTCTTGGATTGTTTGCTTTGGTCCCAGTTTCCTATCTGGAACTGAGGCTCCTAATGAAGTCCAGCCAGGAGCGCTGGAAACAGCTGTTATCAGTTCCCTGCACCTGCTGGCAGCTGTGAGGGCAGAGGACGACGTGAGGCTGCCCAAAAGGGGCTGTGCCCCAGTGCAGAGCCCCAGGCCAGACCCAGCCAGCTCAGACCAAGAGCTACAGGGGAGTTTGTACAAGTTCCTTCTGTGCAGAGCGAGTGTTTTGAGCCCATTTCAAGCAGTTGTCATCAGCAGCTGCTGACATCTGGAGCCTCCACGAGCCAGGAACCCACCCAGCAGGAACTGGGGGGATCTGAGCCCCAGGTCTGCAGCCTGTGCAGGAAGTGGGAAGCCAGGCTCCTTGGATGTGTGGAAAGCCCAATCTGGGCAGAGAACAGGAGTTTGCAAACACCCTGTGTTTCCTCAGGCACAGATCCTGCCCTCTTGGGCTCCCAAAGCATTCCCAGCAGCTCAGTGCCCACAGGCAGCACTACCAGTGCTGAAAGACTGGGAGGATTTCCTGTCAGCCCAGAGCCAGAAACAAAACACTCAGCACTGGCAGCCACTGGACTAACTCTACCAAGAAACCACAACTTTTTCTCAGCCTCTGCTGCCATGTGTCTCCCTGTGCTGCCTGATTTCCCGTTGGGAAGGCCAGCAGGCTTCTGCCAACACCCCTGGTTTGTGGGCACTG
Source organism: Xiphorhynchus elegans (assembly GCA_013401175.1). Taxonomy (NCBI): domain Eukaryota; kingdom Metazoa; phylum Chordata; class Aves; order Passeriformes; family Dendrocolaptidae; genus Xiphorhynchus; species Xiphorhynchus elegans. Next base: position 16,869 of record VZUH01006023.1, read on the forward strand.
CAGCCACAGGCATGACCCAAAGCTCATTAAACCCTTAGGCCAGGGAGTGCTTGCTCAGACTTTCTGTAACAGCAAAGAGCCATAGACTGGCTTTTCCATCTGGATTAGCAAATTCTGCGACTGATTCAACCCATCACAGCTGCTACACACCCAGAGAATGCCATAGAATTCCTGCTCCCTTCCACAAAGCCCTCTGCTACTGGCAGGGCTGGGGCTGGAGTTTATTGTTACAACATATTGAAACACTCAGCTCCAAAAGATAACAGGGATAAACGATGGCAGCTGCTTAACAACGCTGATTCCAAACAGAACAAACGTGAGATTAATGGATAAAAGCCCATCAGTTGGGGGTTCTGCATCAACAGCCCACAGAAAGAACCCTCAGAACCACCAATCCCACGGGCAGCTCACCAAACAGCTCGATGTACACCTCCTGCAGCGTGTGGACACTGCAGAACTGGTTCAGCTCATGGTGGATCTTGTTGAAGATGAGAGCCTTGTCATAGTCAGCAGTGTAGTTCTTCACGATGTCATACACTGGGAGAGAGGGGGAGAAGGAGGGGAAGGAGGCTGAGCACCCTCAGGAAAACCTTGGGGTCCGGTTCCAGCACCAGTCCCAGTGCAGTTGTGAAATGAGGAACCCCACAAAACCCCTCTGGTCAGGGCAGGTTTATTTATTGCTGATATTTTGTGACACATTCACCAATATCCATCCTCTGCTCTGTAAACAGAAGGGTTTGAACCATTCCCAAGCCCTCCCTGCATGGCTGCAAACACACATTCTGTGATCCCTGCACACTGAGGGAACAGTGTCCTGTACATGGCACCAAACAGGTGTCCCAGCAGCTCCTGCTGAGCCAGGCACTTCCAGCACACCAACAGCATGTTAAAAATCAAAGGGCTTGGGAAAAAGGCTGCACAGGTCACTCCCCTTGGCCTCCAGAGGAGCCTCTGCTTCCACCAGCCCCCTTGGCTGGCCCCCTGCACACCTGGTTACTCCCATCAGTTCTGATGCTGCACAAAGCTCAGGGGGGCTGGGATAACACACGTAATAAAAGCAAGAAGAAGAAAACCACAAAATTCCCAGAAGAGCTGGGTCAGGGGGTGACACCTCGGAGTTCACGGCTTTGCCAGGTGTCCAGGGCACACCTGTGGCACCACCTGGCTCCAAACCAAACACAACCACAACCTCCTGACCTCCTGTCTGTGCAGCACAACCCCCTCGGGGTCTGTGCAGGGGCAGCACTCAGGACTCACCCGCGCTCTGGATGAGGAAGTTCACCACCTCGATCCTGTCGAAATAAATCATCACTCCCCCACTGCAAAGGGAGAAAAAGGGACAATGACGTTTGCTGGTGGATGAGGGGCTCTGAAAGGGGGAAATTCCCCTCCAGTGGGCTGAGTCTGGGACCCGCCTTAGCCTGCTCAGCACCCCAACACCCCTCAGCACCCCCCAGGCCTTGCTCAGCACCCCAACACCCCTCAGCATCCGTTCCTGGCCTTGCTCAGCACCCCAACAACTCCCAAACCCCACTCCAGCACCCCTCAGTACCCTCCCTGGCCCTGCTCAGCACCCCAAAATCCCCCAGCACCCCACCAAACTCTCCCTCAGCCTCCAGGGATGTGGCAGAGACACGGCCCTAGGTGGGCTCATTGTCACGGAGGGACCTCACAGAGACTCCCAGTGATCCCAGTTTGGGGTCTGGAGGAGGAAATCCAGTCCCTGATAAGGTTTTTAAGCCCTGGAGTAACGAGCAGGGAAAAGGGGAAGAATCTAGCGTTTCCAGCCGGGATGGAGGGAGAGCTGAGCATCTCACCTGGTGCCACAGGGGACATTCTTCACCTCGTCCGTCTGCAGCGTGGTCTGGAGTGGGGGTTGAAGGAAAGAGGCTTAAAGAGAGGGATTTCCGGGGCACAAATCCTGCTGCGGGCGGGGCTGTGAGAGCCTCCAGGAAAGGGAGACCCGGGGCTGTCCTGAGAGCCGCCTCCCCGCGGTACCGGGCACCGGGGAGAGCCCCGACACCGGGCACAGCACCAGGCACAGCACCGGGCACCGAGCACAGCACCGGGCACGGGGCACCGAGCACAGCATCAGGTACAGCTCCGGGCACAGCACCGACAGCGGGCACAGCATCAGGCCCAGCACCGGGCACCGGGAACAGCATCAGGCCCAGCACCGGACACAGCACCGGGCACAGCACTGGGCACAGCACCGGGCACAGCATCAGGCCCTGCCCCGTCCTTCCCCCGCGCCCACCCCGTCCCGTACGCGGCCCCAGCAGCACCTGAACTGACTTGTAGGACGTGATGAAGGGCAGCATGAGGTGGAACCCGGGCCCGCTGGTGGACGTCAACAACGCGCCGCCGCTGCGGGGGAAACAGAGACCGCCACACAACCGTGAGCGCGGCCGGAACGCGCCCGGCGGCTCCCCCCGCGCGTCCCACCGCTCCTCACCGGTAGTAGACGCCGATGTGCCCCTCGTCGATCTTGTGCACGGCGGAGAGCAGCGCGGCGGCCGCGACCCCGAGGGCGAGCGCGGCGATGGCGCCCAGCTGGGCCATGCCCGGCACCGGCGGCACCGGCGGCGCGCCAGTGACGTCATCACCGCGCGACCGTAGCGCCGCGCCGCGCCGCCGCCAGGGGGCGCTGCAGGAGCGGAGGAGGAAGGCCATGAGGTCGCGGGTTCGAGACCCGCCACGGTCCAGCGCGCCCGGACCAGCCCGCAAGGGGCTTTGCGTCCTCTATTCCGCACCCCCGGACCCCCGCACACCCGATCCCGCCTCCCTGGACTCCTCACCCCACATCCCCCCGACTCCGCATCCCCTGACCCTGCATCCCCGGGACCCCGCATCCTCCCGACCCCAAATTCCTGGGACTCCTCATCCCGCACCCCTGGGACTCCGCATCCCCTCGATCCCGCGCCCCTGGGACTCCTCACTCCGCATCCCTCATCCTCGATCCTGCATCCCGGGGACTCCTCATCCCGCACTCCCGACCCTGCATCCCCGACTCCGCATCCCCGGACTCCGATTCCGCATCCCCGACCCCGCATCCCCCCGACCCCGCATCCCCCCGACCCCGCATCCCCCCGGCCCCGCACCCCCGAGACTCCTCATTCCGCATCCCTCACTCTGCATCCCTGGCCCCGCATCCCCGGGACTCCGCATCCCCTGACCCTGCATCCCCAGGACTCATCCCGCATCCCTCCGGCCCCGCATCCCCCCGACCCCAAACCCCCGGGACTCCTCATCCCGCACCCCCGACCCTGCATCCCCGGGACCCCAAATCCCCGGGACTCCGCATCCCCAGGACCCCAAATCCCCGGAATCCCGCATCTCCTGGGACTTCCCATCCCCGACCCCGCATCCCCGACCCTGCATCCCTGGGACCCTAAATCCCCAACCCAGCAATCCCGGGGCTCCTCACCCCCCGATTTAGGCTCCAAAAGAGAGCGGGAAGGGTGAAATAACCCGCCTCTCCGCAGTGGTCGGGGATTTTTGTTCAATTTCCTTTAAATTTAAAAACCACGCGGGACACAAGACGCCGGTAAAGAGGATGGGGGGGTTAAATTTGGTCTTCGCGCTTGGCGGATCCCTGAGGGTTACAACCTGTCAGGAGGGTTCAGCGCCCGTTTAGGAATAAGGGATGAAATATCCATGATATTTGTCAATCCGAATTTTACAGCTCTTAAATAAGCGCAAAAGGGGCGCCAGAGATTGAAAACACCCCATAACTGGTGTTTTCTTAAAGGCGTTTGCCCAGATTTAAGGCCCTGATAAAAAAGTATTAAATCTTTAAAGGTTTTAATGAATCTAGTATGTGTTTCATAAATCACGGACCTCCACTCAGCCCTTCTCAGTTTAATAAGGGTAAACTAGGAAATTGCTGTGAGCTGGAGCAAAATACATCCATGGAATATTGAAAAGTAATAGATTTTTAAATGTGGGGTGTTCTGGCTCACAGGAGAGGTTTGGCTTCATAACACCAGAGCTATATCACTCCCCTGGACGGGAAAGCAGCTGTGGCCACGTGTTTAACAGCATCAAGATGTGAACCAGCACAAAGGTAAATATTATTTGTAATAATCCTCAGGAAAAAAAAAAGAAAGCCCCCAAAAAATCATTACTGCTGGACCTGGTGGGGCCAGGACTGTTCAGTGGTGTCTGTGCTGGAGGGCTCGGGATTTTAACAGCACGGGCCTTTTTCTGTCGGAATAAATGGTTTATTGCACTCGTTGCTCTGTGGCATTTGAAAACTTCTTCATCCCTGCCCCACCCCTGTAAAAATATCCCGGGGGGTGGTTCTGAGGAGTTAATTTGAGGGTCTGTGGGCGCTCACGGTCCCAGACCCGGGATGGGACATGGGCAGTGACTCGGGATGGGACATGGGCAGCCCCCCGGGATGGGATCTGGGCAGCCCCTCGGGATGGGACGTGGGCAGCGCCCCCGGATTACCCTGTGCAGACCCCCAGGATTGCCCTGGCAGCCCCCCGGGGTGGGACGTGCCCGGTTCGGTCCCTCCTGGGCAGCGGGGAGGGTCCCCCCGCTCGGGACCCCGCGGGGCCGCTCCGTCGGGGCCGGCGCAAAGCGCTGTGTAAAGTCTGTCTGCCCTCATTAGCTGTCACAAGTAACAATGCCGGGCTGGCAATAAAGGCAATTCCGAGGCTGTTGGCCATTAATCACCGCCTGACAGCTGGGAATAGGGCTGGAAAAACTCTGTCCCCGCCGTTCCTACTTTGGCATTTAAGGTTACTTCTGTGTGCAGCCGGAGCCGTGGGGTGGAAAGCTCTGGCTCACCAATCCTGCCCCATTCCCATTCCTGTCTCCATCTCCATTTCCATCCCATCCCATCTCACCCCATCCCCACTCCTGTCTCCATCTCCATTTCCATCCCATCCCCATCCCTTTCCTCATCCCATGCCCATTTCTATTTCCTTTTCCACCCCACCCCATCCCATCCTCTTCCCTATCCCATCCCAAACCCTCTCCATGCCCATCCCAGCTCCTCCCTAGCTGAAAGCCAAAGGAGCAGTGGAGCCCGGGAAGGGAAATCCCTGGAAGGAGCTGGAGCTGGGGGCTTCAGAGCACTCAGCCTGGCCCCTTCCCTCTCTGCCCCAGCTCTGGAAGGGAAGAGGGTGGGAGAGGGGCTGTGTGGGGGAATCACTTCACAAATCCTGTCCATCCAATGTTATTTGCCGATTATGGGGCAGGATTGTGTTTGAGTCTGTCCGGGCTCGTTCCGTGTCAGCACTAACAATACAGCACTTGGCAATCCAGGGAGTTCTGTGGCGTTGGCCATTAATCATCCCCTGACAGTCCAGAGCTGGAAAGGAGGGAACAACTCACACGTGCTCGTGGTGCCCCTTCACCACTGCCCACGGGACAGGAGGGGTCTCCTCTGCCTC
>VZUH01006024.1:12267-25867 GCA_013401175.1 Xiphorhynchus elegans
GGTGGGGTGGGGGGCGCGCACGGCGGGCCGCGGCCCTGCGCGCGGGTGTCATGGCGGCGGCCGGGGCCGGGACCGCGGCAGGGAGCGGGGATGGCACAGGGGTGGAGCCTCTCGCCGCCGCCGTCCGCGACTTCGTGGCCGGGCAGCAGGATGGCCGCGCCGCGGAGGTGGCGGCAGGTACCAGACCGGGGCGGGGCCGGGCTTGGGCACGGCGTCGGGGCCGGGCCGGGCCTGGGGCGGGCGTGGGTGCGGGCGGGCGGGTCGAGTGGGGGGGGGGGGAGGGCTTTGAGGGGGAGCGTGGGGCTGCGGGGCTGGGCAGGGCAGGGCAGGGTGCGGTGGGGTGTGGAGCGGAGCGGTGGAGCGGGCCGCGGGATGTGCGGCCGCCGTGCGGGGCGGGGCACGGCACAGGGCAGCGTGTTGTGCCCGCAGCTGCGAGCGGGCCGCTGAGAAAGATACAGGGCAGGAACGGGACAGCAGCGAGGGGCTGCAGGGGCGAGGTGGAGGGGATGGCAGAGAATACGCCAGTGGGCAGGGAGCTGCTGGCCTTGCTTTGGTGCTGTGGGAGGTGACTGGCGCATTGGCCCCTGTTTCTGGGGCCCAGGCTCTGACTGCCCTCCCTGCGGTTTCTATTCCTTTCCTAGCGGGGCTTGAGGCATTTGGTTTCCTTGTATAATTTGTCTTTCTTCTTGGAGCAGCAATTTACTGACTTTGTTACAATACGGAAGTTGCAGCTTCAGGAATTTGGTTTTCTAAGGATAAGGTGGCATGCTTGTGTTTCTAGGCAGTGGCTTCAGCACGTTTCAGGAAGGAGCTGAGAGAGCAGGGAAGGACTATGTAGGTTACATTACACCGAGGAGTAGTTTATAGACCTTTCCTGAGGATCATGGATTGTGAACTGATCCATGGTAAATTGGTGATGAGATGAGCTGGCAAAACAGGAAGGTGACCCCGTGGCCCATGTGACACAAAGTGAAGAAAATGCCAAAGAAATTGGGAGGGGTTCACTCCCTATGAACTATGCGACATTAAATATGTTGCAGAAGAGTTGCACAAATTATCTGGCATATTTGGGATGGATGCAGGGAAGCATAACCTTAAAACTGCTGTTGTCACCCACCCATGGTCCTGTTACAGAAATACCCGGAGAAAGCTTTGTCTCTTGGAAGACATACAAAGGGAATTGCCCACCCTGCCCTTTCAGCTCTCCTCCGTTTCTGACACTTGTGACAAACCCACGTTGACAAACAGGGGGCTGGGAGGTGTCCTTATGTCCTTCTGACCCCGTGTAGAACCACACATCAGAAAGGATTAAATTGCATCACGTATCCTTGAGCAAAAGAGGAGTTTTTTCCTAACCTCATGGCCATTGTGCAATTGTTGGAAAAAACACACTGAGCTTCCCCCATGTGTTGCTGAGGACTAAAAGGAGACTTGGCAAGTGGCAGAAAGGCCTTGGTGCTGTCACAGGCAGCTTGGGCTGCACAGGTCAGTGAGTAGCAGGAGGAGGCTAAATTTGTCTTTATTAAAAGATGGGGAAAGAAGGATACTGCTGTTACAGAATCCCATCACACGTTCCCCATGAATACTGTGTTCATATTTTGGGGGTGCAGGGAAGATGAGAATAGAAGGCCTGCAGAAGTGATTAATATCTAGAAGGACACTGTGTGAAAGGGGGAACAGACTTGTCAGGAAGGAAACAGATTGGTTCAGAGCAGCAATCCAGTACCGGGTGATTGACTGGCTTCTGTTTCACCTCTGGGACTACAGGAATCCCAGAATAGGAAGACAGCCCCTGGTAAAGGGAGAGCTGGGCTTCAAGGTGTGTAATTAACCTTGAGGATATACATGCTGCTGCCAGATGTGGAGGCAGCAGTTTCAGGGGCCCACCACTGTATCTGCCATGCTGATGAGGCAGGTCAAGTTACCTGTGCTTGTGCTCACACCTGTGCCTGCACAGGTCATGCAGGGTCTCCGTGGCTGCACCACGTGAGGCAAAGCTGGTCCCTGAAAACAGAGTGAGCTCCCCCTCTTAACTGAGCAAAGGGCCTGCTGACTTCACTGCTGCTGACCACAGGGAGCATTAGTACCTGGCGGTGGTTTGGTCATCACACTGCAGCTCTTTCCTGTTGTGTGGGGAACCAGCAGCTTTGTGCAGAAGCTGCTTTTGGTCTCTGGAGACAGAGAGGCAGAGCACTTGGCCGCAGAGACAGCTTTTGTCTCCATGGTGGTGTAGAGATACGGTGGCTCTTCATGAGCTTGCAGAGTGGGAGTGTTGGGATGCTGGGTGTGAAGGGGCCATTCAGGCTTTCCTGACAGCCCACTCTGCTTCAGCTGGTGCACAGCATTCACTTGCTGTTTCACTGTTGTTATTCTGCAAGAAATTTTGCCAGCACCTTATGGCTGTCAATCAAGGCACCCGGTGTTCAGTCTGGGCCTGTCGACTCTGAGGCCTGCTGGGCTCTTCTTCTGCGCAGCTCCCTTTATCTCTTTTGTCTCTCAGTCCAGGCTCCCTCTCCCTGCTGCGCCAAGCAGGATTGGAAGCTCTATCTCTGGAGCTGAGGCCGCCTGCCATCAGAAAACACCGTCATCCCATCCCCAGAGACAGTTTTCTGATGAGCAGTGTGACTTAATACTGGAATTAACTGCTTAGGAAGAAACGGTAACAACTGCAACAGTTGGAGAGGCACTAGCTGGTACAAGGCCTGAGAAAGCCCAGAACGAAACCTTTGGGCTTCTGAGAGGGTCGATGCCCTGTCAGTCATGTAGATTCAGCAGGGCAGAGGGATAACCAGAGTCCTCGGGAGTGTCCAGAAGGGCTCCTGGGCAAAGACAGTGAGTCTTAGTGACTGGAAGGTGGTTGTTTCTTTTTGGGAGGCAGAATGCTGTATTGCCCAGGTAGAGGGTGAGAGGTGCTACTTGTTTTCCAGCAGTGTACCTTGCCAACTGAGCTGCAGGTGAGAGGTCTGAAGGTAAGGCAGTCCCTTGTTTCTCACCCCATGTCTGATCAGAGGGCACACATGGAGCTTTCCTTCTGGCAATGTATCACGTTGGTGGTGGGAATGGACAACCTGCTCTTCTGTCAAGGTTCTTGTAGTATGCAGCAGCCCCTTACCAAAGCCTCCTGAGGAGTGACTCTTCCCCTAGTTGAGTTGCAAGAATATGGAGGCAGGAGGTGAATGAGGCAACCTGGTGAGGTGTCTGAGTCAGAGCTGGAAATGGATTCCAGGAGTCCCAGCACATTGTCTTCCTCTGACCACAAAGCTGCCTTTCTCTCTAGTCTCCATCTTGGAGGAAGTTTGTGCAGGTCTTGCTCAGCACAGTGTGGAGGTAACGGAGCCAAGGTGGTAAGCTGGGTGATCACTTGTCTGGGCTGTTTGTTTGGCCAGTTCTCCCTCAGGAAGCACCTGGGGAGCTGCCCTCCCATCTCCTCCCAGCTTTCTCACATTAGAGAAGTGGTTTTCAGTGTCTAAGCAAAGTGGAGCACAGTGAAGCTTCTCTCAGGAGCCACACATTGGTGATGAATATAGCCAGGCTGTGGGGAGAGGGTAGAGGCAAAGTGCAGACAAGTTCTCCCCTGGCTGTCTGCTGTCAGCTCTGATCCAGGCGAGGCAGCTCTCAGTCTCAGATGTATTTGCAAGGCAGGGCTGGAGGCAGCTCCACCAACTGAGTGCACATGGCTCCTTCAGTGCCTAGTGAGGAGGCAGCATCAAACAGCCTTTCCAACCCTGCTTTCCAGCACTGTGGCTGCTTGACAGTCTGGGAGTCTCTTTGTTTCACTCTCTTTATCTCCTTTCTCCAGGGGTGAAAGATGGAAGGTGGACAGTGCTGCAGCTTGTGGAAGCCCTGGGGTAAGGAAAGCCTTATGTATGTTATACACTGAGTGAGGGCCTTGCAGGGGATATTTGCACAAGGAGGCACACTTAGAAGGAAAAGTGTGCTTGTCCAGGATGGTACCATTAGCAATGGTAGACACAGCACAGCACGCAGGATGTTGTCTGCTCACATCTGAGAGCCTGAGCGGTGCTTTGCCCTTCCTAGATATGGTGGCTGTTTGGGAAAGAGCAAGGCTGGAACAGTTCTTGATGCTCTCCCAGGAGCGAGGGGAGATGTTGTGGCAGGCAGTGAGCTGCAGGGCATTTCTTAGCTGGGGCTGTCCCCAGCAGGAGCTGCCTGAACACACAGCTGCACAGCACCATGTTACAAGTTGGCTGGCACTCAGCTTTTGCTTCTGTCTCCAAGCTGTTATGGCCTGGGCTCTTTTCTGCCAAGCTAGGGGCTCAGTTTGCCTCACTGTAAGAAGTTTTACCCTTTTTTGACCCTTGTGATCTTGAGAGCATCATGCAAGGGCAATTTCTTTGGTCTTACTTGAGGACCTGGATTTCTTTCTGCACGGCTCTGGGGTTGGGTTGCATGCACACAGCACTGTCAGGGGTAGAGAAGTCTGGTTTCACTCTGCCAGTAAGTCAGGCAGGATTGGGCCTCTCTGCAGCACCTCTTTGTTTTTGTAATATGTCTGCTCAGGATGCACTTCCTGTTTGGGTGTCCCTGCGCACAACAGGCCTTTTGGGCTTTCTCCCCACTTGGTCTAGGTTTTCCCTGGAGAACACAGATTCTCGGACACGAGGGCGAGGCATCCAGCTATTGTCACAAGTTCTGCTCCAGTGTTACTCCCTCCTCCAGGAGAAGGAAGGTAAAGGTTGCTCTGGGCTCTGGAGTGGCTGGTTGGGGGCAAAGCCTGTGCCACTCAATTGTCTGTCTTGAAGTTGGCAAAGGGCTTGATTTAGCACCATGACAACTTTGTACACACCTCTCAAGAATCAAAGTCCAAGGAAGGAATGAGGCTTCATGCTGCAGCCTTTTTTTTCCAACCTCACTACACAATTTGGTTCACTCTCTGAACACTCCAAAACCCTGGGCTGCAGGTGGTGCCCCTGATAGTGTGTGGGTGTTGCATACCCAGGTGTGCTTTGCGCCACGTGGGATGCCTTGAGGACACATCTCTGTGTCAGAATTCCTTGGGTGGTGATTCAGTGTAGGAAAACGGTCCTTCATACAGCAGGTCATGCTGCAGCCTGCCCAGGTTAACTCAGGAAGCAAACCTCAGGGGAACCCCAGTTAGCTCTGGGGTCTGGGGGGAAGGAGAGATCAGTGTAAGGATGAGAGTGAAGTGGGGGACTGGAGTGGGACGAGGAAGAGGTCCCATTCATGGAGGCAGAGAGAAGGTGTGTCTCTGTTAAATGCCCCATAGCAACTGGCTGGCAGCAGGGGAAGCCAGTAAACACTGACAAACTTTAGCTTGGACTTGGGAGCCTTGCAGATAGGAAGCTGAACCTGTGCCAACAGGCTGGCAAGACAGTGGGGCCCAGCTAGTAAGGTGAAGGAAGGGAAGGATGGAAGTAAAAGGTGCTTAGTCCTTGGTGTTTGGCTCTCTGTAAGGCTCAGACTGGAGCCAGACAGGTCTGAGAGGAACTGTGCATAGAGACAACTACTGGAGTAGCTGGAGTCAGGTGTGATGACTGTGATGGGAACTGGAGTGATCTGGAGGGGCAGCCAGAACTGGGGATGCCTGGCAGAGTCAGGGCAGCTGAGCAAGGGGAGTGAGCTATGTTAGAACCTTGTGTCCCTCCTCATGCGGTTCATTTCTCAAGCTCTGCGTCAGGCAGCCTCCTGGAGGGGTGCGTTTCTGCAGCAGCTGTGGGCACAGGATGCTGCTAGCCGGCTCTTCCAGTCTGCTTCCTGCTACCACTCCCCAGGCCCGGGGTGTGAAGGCGCCCATGGCGGTGACTCAGGGGCCGGGAACGTGCTGTGGAGCCAAGCGCGAGGAAGCCAGGAAGCCCTGAGCCCCACCCCACGACATCCTCCAGCCTCTGCTGAGCAGGCATCTGCCCCTCTGTTGTTGGTGTCTGCTCCCACATGTCTGGACAGGCCAGGGCAAATGCCTCTCAGGCAGCTCCAGCACCTCTGCAGTGGCTGGAGGTTGGTGGTGTCCCACTGCGCTCACATGTGGGCTGCTCACAGGGGAAGGGTGAGGGTGTTGGAGCCAGGTGGGTGCACCCGACAGTGGCAGTTCTTCCCATTCACCAGTATAAGATGTGCTCGTTCTTAGTCAGCTGGTAGTTGAGCTAAGGCCAGCACCCAGCAGATGCATTTCCTGTGGCTAACACGCATTGGTGTCTGTTTCTGACAGTGCTGCATTTGGTCCTATTCTATGAGAGCCGGCTGCAGGACCATCACCTGGTGATCCCATATGTGCTCCAGGGACTCCGAGCGCTGGTGAGCTTGCACTCCCCAGTACACAGTGCTGGGAGACACTCCAGAATGGTGTCAGGGCCATGCAACACATGGGTGCAGGTTGGAGTAGCATGTTGAGCAGGGCTCATCTGGTTTCAGTCCATCTGGCAGTATTGCCCTGTCTCTTCTGTGATCCTGCTGTGCCCCTTGCAGAGGAGCCAGGGAGAGGAGACTGCCTTGATTTCCTGGCCCATGCTGTTATTGGGGCAAGAGTTCCCTTCCTCCATGGGGAGCAGCACAGGTGATGGGCATCTTGTCCTGTCCTGTTTGAGAAGGGGATGGTGACCTCTCCCTGTTGTGGGAGAGAATTATGCAGGCAGCTGCTGTACAGAGGCAGAAGCTGTTATGTGGCTGTCATAATGGGGTTTTATTCTTGCTTTGCTTTTCCTGTTCACAGAGCATGTGTGAGGTGCTGTCCCCAGGGCTAGCAGTGTCTGTGCTGAAAGCCATCTTCCAGGAGGTACATGTGCAGGTGAGCAGTGTGATTTCTCATCCTCCTGTCCTTGTTCCCTTCTCCCTGTGTGTTTGGGGATGGCCTGCTTGCCCTGAGGACTGGCCACTTTCAGTGCAGTGCTTCTGCAGAGCTTAGAGACAGCATGGCTCACTGTAGAGTGAGAGGCAGACAGCCCTAGGGGAATTATTTCCTTTTGCTCCATTCTCCAGGATATGTTTAAGTGCCCCCAGCCTAATTCTCCTCCAGTTTAGGATTGTTTATGCTGGCAGTGCCTTAGGCAGCATGTGTGGCCCTGCTGTGACTGATGGTGTATTCATGCAGTGATGGACATAGTCATGTTCAGGTGCCATTGCATAGGCATGTGCACGCTTTGCATGTGATAAATGTGATCTGCATGCCAGGAAGCAGTAGCTGACCTGCTGGGGGTCCTGCCTTCTTTTCAAGGGCATGTGCTGCCTGCAGGTAGTGGGTAGCAGTGGTGCTATGCGTAGAGGGGGGTCTTGATTGCTCTGTTCCTCTCTCCAGTCCTTGCTGCAGCTGGACCGATACACAGTCTACAGCATCATCACCAACTTCATGAGCACCAGGGAGGAAGGTGAGGGGGCAGTTGCCAGAAACACACTGGGGATGTTGAGACTGGGAAAATGGCTTGCTTCTGCTTTCTCCGAGGGCTCTGTGGCTCTGCCTAGGAGAGCTGGAAAAGGACTGTGGGGCTGGGGAAACTGGGCTAATTTAATGCCATGTTGGTATGATCTGGTGTCCTGCACCTGCTCATGCTCCTTATTTCTGCAGAGCTGAAGGGCCTGGGTGCCGACTTCACCTTTGGCTTCATCCAGGTCATGGATGGGGAGAAGGATCCCCGCAATCTGCTGGTGGCCTTCCAGATTGTGCGTGATCTCATTACCAAGAACTATGCCCTGGGTGAGTCTGAGTCTGCCATGTAGAGCTGACTGGGAAACGTGTCCCTTTCCTTTGAACTGTTAGAGGGATGGCTCTTGGATCTGGACAGGGCTGGAGTGGTCCCTGACATGCTTTAAGAGCTGCAGAGCCAGCCTGTCATGGGTGTTAGACATAGCTGCTGGGCGTTTTTCTGCCCAGCATCTCTGTTCATTCCCTCTTTCCTCTCTGCAGGTCCCTTTGTGGAGGAGCTGTTTGAAGTTACGTCCTGCTACTTCCCTGTTGATTTTACTCCAGTGAGTGAATCTGCCCTGTGCCACAGCCCATTCCATCTGGTGTTTTCTCAGGGGTTTGTGTCCTTTCTAGGGAATGTGAGGAGAGGGTGTGCAGTAGCCTTGGCTGGGCACTGTAGAGCTGCGAGCTGTGGTACCCAGGCTGTCAGGCTAGTGCCAAGCTGGCTGCAGTGACTGGCACTGCTGCTGCTTTCCTGGAGATGAGGCAATGCAGCCTCGACTGATGGCTGGGTTGGGATGTTTCTTGACTGGTGGGTGACCTGCTCTCTACTTCCTTTCTAGCCCCCCAATGATCCTCATGGTATCCAGAGAGAAGACCTGATCCTGAGTCTCCGGGCCGTACTGGCCTCCACGCCCCAATTTGCTGAGGTAGGAAGCTCCTAAAGAGTTCTTGAGCACCCTTGTTCTCTGAGCACAGGCTGCCTTTAGTGCTGCAGCTCCTGCTCGGGCTCTGTGGGATAGGGGCAACTGGGACCAGGAGCTTGCACTAGGGCAGTCTGTCTCCTGCTGGGACTGGGCATAGAGAGGGTGCTCTTGAGAAGGGGATGCCTGTTGCAGCTACCCCTCCACTTCTGCTCTCCTGGCAGAGGCTGAGCTTGCAGCCCTGCAGGACCATGGGTGAGGTGGTGCAAAGGGTAGGCTGAGTGAAAGTATCTCTCTCTGCAGTTTCTTCTCCCTTTGCTTATTGAGAAGTTGGACTCAGAACTGCAAAGTGCCAAGCTTGACTCCCTGCAGACTCTGGTAAGGAGGGCTCCCCTACTCTCTCTAGCCCATAGCTGACTTGTGGCAGCAGCAGCTGCCAGCCACCTCTGAGCCCATCAAACTGCCTGCCAGAGACTCTCCCTTACAGAGCCACAGTTTCCACAGTTCTGGTTTGGCCTGCATCAGTCTTTCCTGTTTTTCTCTCTCTTGAGTGATTCGTGCAGCTCAGCATGAGCCTGCCAGAATGGGCAGTGCCCCTGCGTTGTGTCCTGTTATTGGCTTCTCTGTCATGCTTTCTCCTGGCTCCTTCTTGCAGACTGCCTGCTGTGCCATCTACGGGCAGAAGGAGCTGCAGGAATTCCTCCCCAGCCTCTGGTCATCCCTGCGCAGAGAGGTGAGTACTGAAGGGCTCCACCACAGCTGGACTTCTGCTGAGCAGGAGTTCATGGCCAGACCAGGTGGGCTCCATATCTCCCAGCAGCCTGCACCTGTGACCTTGAACAGCCCCAACTGAGAACTGGAGAGGACAGGCCAGCCCTATTAGCATGTCCCTGGGGCTTTGATGTACCATGCTGCATGTTCAAATCATGTGGGAAGTGAGGCAGGAGCGTGAACCCTTCAGCCTGTGTTTGGAGCCTGAAGCCTGCAGTTGGGATCAGCATGGAACTCAGCTCATCCCATGGCCTCTCCTGCAGGTGTTCCAGACAGCGAGCGAGAAGATTGAGACGGAATGCCTGGCTGCACTGCATGCCCTCTCTGCTTGCCTCTCCCGCTCCATACTCAGCTCTGATGCCGAGGATCTGCTGGATTCCTTCCTTGGCAGCATCCTGCAAGGTAGCTAGCCAAGGGACCTACCATGCCCTGAGCAACGAGGCCTGAAAGCATCCTCCTAGTTAGAGATTTACCCTCCTCTTCTCTTTCAAGCGTCTTTCTTCTCTTTCTAGCCTTCACAGCCACTTTTGGCTTCTTCAAGGTAATTTGCTGCAGGAAGGTAGGAGAAGGGGATTGAGCTGCATCCCTCTCTGCTGAGATTTGGGTGTCCAAGGCTGTGCTGTGTGCTTGGAGCTGTGGGAAGCTGCTCAGATAGGAAGGCTGTGCTGCAGCTCAGAGCTGCACTTCCGCAGCACGTCCCAGCCCAGCTATCGGCTGTGTTCCCGCACGCAAGGCCGAGGAGCTCTGTGCTGGTGCAGCTGACACCCAGCCTATCTCAGATTGCAGGCACCATCTGTGTGAGCCCGACATGAAGCTGGTGTGGCCCAGTGCCAAACTCTTGCAGGCAGCAGCGGGTGCCTCCCTCCGCACTTACCACCGCATCAGCCGCAGTGTCCTGCCCCTGCTGCTGGAGCAGTACACCAAGCACACACAGGTGAGGGGCACCCCAGCTCTGCCAGCAGAGGCAGGGGGCCTAGTGCACCCTCTGGCTCTGCAGGGCTTGGTGGGAGCAGGGTGTCTAAGTGGATGCCCTTCCCTGGCTGTGGATAGGGACCCCATGGGCACCCTGTGGCCTCGCAGTGCTGGGACGAGGTGTAGCTGTGTCCGAGCAGTGACGGTGATCTGGGTTATGCCTTTGTGTCCCTGTAGAGCAGCCAGAGGAGGACAATTCTGGAAATGCTGCTGGGCTTCCTCAAGTTGCAGGAGAAGTGGGCACATGTGGAAGAAGGTGAGGGTGGCTGCTTCCTCTGGAGGCATCCATGTCCCAGGGACTGCTGGCTCTGACAGACAAGGAAAGTTGACTGACCAGGGTGGCTGCATGTGCAACCCCCTGCCATGTCCCAGGGTTCCTGCATGGTTGGGTGTCAACTACAGGGCCCCAGAAAGGGTCTGTTAGGTGTCGTGATGGTGGCCTCCGCAGGTGCAAGCGGTGACACCGTGCTACTCTTTCCAGATGAGAGCACTCTGCTGTCACTCCAAGCCCCAGTTTGTTCTGTGGTGTTCTCAGCGCTGACGGATTCCAGTGTACAGCTGCAGCTGGTTGGGATCAAGGCACTGACTGTCCTGGGCTCCCTGCAAGGTTAGTACCTTGTTTTCCTTGGTGAGGCAGGGGAAGCTGTCTCTCTCTTCTCAGAGACACAGTGGCCGCTGGGATGTCCTTGCCTGCTGCCTACAGGTGCACAGGAGTAGTGGCAGCATTTTCTACCTGAGACATGAGCTCCAGTGACACTTGGTCTCTCTCTTGCCTGTTTTGGCTGGGTACCCTGTATTTCTGGCTTTTGGTATGCTGCTGTGTTGCTGCTAGCCTGGACGAGGGGGAAGAATGCTGGCCAGAACACTGGTATCTTTGCCTTTGGCTGAGGGCAGGATTCCTCTCTGGCTCTTATTCTAGGCTTCCTGTCTTCCTCTGACCTGGAACTGGTTGTGGATCACCTCATCCGTCTCACTCTGCATGAGGAGGATTCCCAGAGCAGGTGAGGGATGGGCTGGCACCACTGCAGTCACCCACACTCTGAGAGAAGGAACAAACCCTGGCTTTGCTGCAGAGAGGGGCTGTGGTCAGGAGAAGGCTCAGGAACTTTCTGAACTAAAAGACCATGTGGGGTAAACCAAGCGATTCATGGGCTGGAAATTAGAAGGTCTCGGCCTGTCAAATCAGGGGGCTCTGCTCTGCCTGCCAGAAGGGTGAAAAGGGCAGGTTGCTGAGAAATGAGTTTCTGGAGGCACCTTCTGGCCAGGTCTGTGCAGCTGATGTGCAAGCAGCCCCAAGATTGCAATCCTTGCGTCATCTTTCCCACTCTCTTCCCACCCTGGCAGTGAAGCAGCGATGGCGGCAGCCGGGTCCTTGGCCCCCATCTACCCAAAGGTTTTCTCTGGACACATGGTACCCAGGCTTGCAGAGGAGCTGCAGTCAGGTAGGGCTGAGAAGGCAGTGATGTCTAGTTTTGAAGTGAAGCCTGTCCCACCCCCATTCAGTTCCTGCCAGGCAGTGGGGCTGTGCCACATCGACTAGGTTGGTGGCTGTCCTTGAGGAATTCCCAGTGCAGGCACTGTGTGTTGGCGCAGGGAAGGCTGTGGCTGTCTGGCAGCCAGCCCATGTGGCCAGGATCCTCAGGGGGAGAAGCTGCCCAACTGCAGAGCAAGCAGAGTACCTTGAGCCTGGCACAGGCTGGGTCTACTGTGCTTCACCCCATCCACCATGACTGCCCTTGGGGGACGTGGCCTGGTATCCCCAGTTCTCCTCTGAGGTGTCTTTCCTCTTCAGAGCGAGAGGAGGAGAGCTCCCAGGACCACTGCTCTTTGAAGCAGCGCTGCCTGCAGGCCCTGGCAGCTGTGTCCACCCACACCAGCATCGTGAGGGAGACTGTCCCTGTCCTGCTACAGCATCTCCAAAAAGTGCAGAAAGGTAATGAAGCCACAGCAGGCAGCTCCATGGAGCCTACCTGGCCAGGAGCCACTTCCATTACTGGTGATAGTTGGGAGAGGGTTGGAATGGAAGTGGTGCGAGGAGCTCAGGGGTAGGATGTGAATCCCACCAGTGGGATAGAAGTGAGGAGGGCTGCGTTGTCCCAGGATCCTGGTGCAGGTCGGGGCTGGATACTGAGGCTGTTTGCTGTGATGGTGACTGTGTCCTGCAGGGAGTGAGGCCGGAAACATCCAGGACATGGTCTCTGTGTGCCAGAGCCTGCACCATGTGGCCCTGCAGTGCCAGCAGGATGCAGAGGGCTGCTGGTACTTTCACCAGACGGTAGTGCCATGCCTCCTGGCCATGGCTGTGCAAGCAGCCATGCAAGGTAAGTGCAGGGCTGGAGTGGGAACGGGGAGTGCAGGCAGCTCCCACACTCTTTAGGGTCCCTGACCCTGCAGTCAGCACTGCTGCTGACACCCTCCAGCACCCATGGGCAACTGTGGGCCCTGATGCTGCCCCAGAGCCCTGCCCCAGTCCATTGTGGGTTCAGGGAGCTGTGCCTGCCTCCTCCCTTTGGGCAGCAGGCAGCAAGTTCCATTCCTTCTAATACCTGCAGAGAGCACCCACCTCCTGCTGGGCAAAACACTGCTGGAAGAAGAGGTGCTGACAGCCATGATTCCAGTCATCAGCGCTGCCACCACTCACCTGAGTCCTGAGTGAGTGATGTTTGTATGGGAAGCCGGGCACTCCATTATGGGGAGGGGGCAGGCTGTGTGTCTCCTGCTACCGTCTGTGCAGAGAGACCCTGTGCCTCCTGGGAGGTACTCGGGAGCTCTCTGGTGACCCTGCCAGAGCAGCACAATGCAATGTCTCTTCTCTCCTAGGCTGGCTGCCCAAAGCGTGTCTCATGTGGTCTCCCTCTTTCTGGACGGAGAGGTCTCCTTCCTACCCCAGAACAATTTTCCTTGCTCCTTCCAGCCTTTCGGGGTGTGTTTGGGGGCTGGGGTACCAGAACTGGCAGGGAATGAGGATGTTGGCACAGTCTAGCAGCAAGGACCATGATGACATGGGCGCTGTTCTTCTCTTGCAGGATGGGGAGTGCTTGGATGCACAGAGACGCCTGGTTGCCCTCCTCATGGCCTTCGTCTGCTCCTTGCCCCGCAATGTATGTTGGTAGGGAGCAGGTAGAGAGCAGCCTGCACCCGAGCACCCTCCAGCCTGTGTCCACCCCAAACTCCACAGGCAGGAGGGAGCATTTGCAACCTTGGGCCATAACATGATTCATGTCTCTTCCAGGTGGCAATTCCTCAGCAGGAATGGTTGCTCCGGGAGCTGCTGGCACTGAGCTGCTCCTGCAACTGCCCCTTCACAGCCACCACAGCTGCTAAGTGCTTTGCAGGGCTGGTGAACAAGCACCCAGCAGGTAAGGGGGCTAGGGTAGATGCCATGGGTCCCTGCCCACTGCTGGCAAGGGGAATGACTCAGCCTGTCCCTTCTGCGTCCCCAGGGCAGCAGCTGGATGAGATCCTGCAGCTTGCAGTGAACAGGATGGAGCCCAGCCTTGTGGATGGGCCCCGCCGAATGCAGGCGCTCACCTTGCTGCTCTGGGTAAGGCCTGCCCTG
>VZUH01006026.1:0-11362 GCA_013401175.1 Xiphorhynchus elegans
CTCCTCTCCTTGTCCAGGATATTTATGAGCTTGCTGGAAGGTGCAGACAGCCGGAGAACTTCACTTTGCTCCTCCTCTGAGTAATTTCCCCCCATTAAGTCTGGTCCACACTTTGTCTCCTATTTCCTAGCGAGTTATTTACCTACGAGAGCACCCTTCCCTTTCATCCTTGGAGAGCTTCCTTGCCCTGAAAGATCTGCCAGGTATTATCTCTGCCTACAAAAGCTGGGCTGCCTCCTCCCCTGGTTTTCACATTCAGCCATGTGCCTACAAGTCAGCCCCTGTATTTGAATTTTCAACAATTTGCTTGGCTGGAAAGTCAGGCTCATCATTCCGTGGCTTCAGCTATTCCCAGCTGATATTGCCTCCAGCTCTTCCTCCTGGCTCTGGGCATGGCTAAGATTGCAGTCCACGGTCAGGATTTATCAGCTTTGTGCTCGAGCCCTGCAGGATGCCCGGTGGATGAGCTGTACCCCCGGCAATTTGTTCCTCCCCACTTTATTTCAGAGTCACTCAAAGTGCTGGTTTGCTGGAGGAGGGATCCTGCAGCCCCTGCCCTGGGCAGGGTGAGAACCTCCCCGAGCGCTTCCACGCCCATCACTAATGCAATAAATAGTTTGCTCTTCTGCTCTGCACTTACAGCCCTTGCACATCCCTCAGCCCTGTGTTATTCCCTGCATCTGCAGAGCCTCGGGCAGCCTTCTCCCTTCGGATGGAGCTGGAAATATTTGCATTAAGAGCCTCTGTGCTTTTCACAAGCTGTGCCCAGAGAGCTTCCCTGTCGTGCCTCTCCACGGCTCTGCACTTGGCTTGGCATTCGACTCTGATTGCCTTGTCTAGACAAGAACAGCTTCCCAGTGCCCTCTCTGCCCTGCCGCTTGACCAGCCCTTTCTGGGGCTTTAAAGGAACCCAAAAGCATCTTAGTCTTTTGGCTATTTCCTTTAGAATCATTATTAAAAGATTCTCCTGTCTCTGCTCTGTCCTCTGTTCCTAATAAAGTTAAATCCTAAATCTATGTATTTTCTCACTCTTAACAAGGAGATTTTGACTCTGGCTGGTCCTGAAAGCAGCCCCAGAAGTTACTGCAAATGGCCATAAAGCCACAGTGTTTTCAAACACATTGGTCCTTCTGGTTCCTGCTCTAGGGAGGGAAGACGGACTGAAGGTGTGCCTGGCAAAGCAGCTGGCACTGGTTCTGGGTGAGGGGCAGAGAGCCATCAGGAGGTGGGCACAGACTGAGGCCACTGGGACCACCTCCAAAGAGCCAGAGGCATCCCAGCACAGCCCAGTACAGCCTGTGCAGCACCCAGCATCCCGTGTGAAGGGCTTGGGGAGGCCTCCCAGCTTCATTCCGGGGCTCAAAGCAACTCTTGAGCAGCTTTCCCCGAGCCAGGAGGGCTCTCTCATGTGCCGTGATCCTGGGAGGACACCAACACTGAGACATCCCGGCACTGCTGCCTCCTTATCCCTCCCAAGGGCAGCATCCCTCCGGACCTCGGAAGGACCTCCCTGATCACCCACCTGCAGTGTCAGGCACTTCTGTCCCTGGGAAAAAAATGTGTTTCTTGGAGTCTGGGGGCCAGGACCGTGTCCATCGAGCCACCCCTGCCCCGCTGCCTCCCTGGCAGGAGCTGCCCCGGGAGCCTGGGTGTGGAGCGGGGAGGAAGCGATTATCTCCGCGGCACAATGGGCACGGTGAGTCACGAGTTTAAGGTCGGTGTTTTAAGAGAAATTAGGCAGCCGGCTCTGTGTTTGGTCCCGAAATCAAAAGGATTCGCCCGAGGAGCTGCAGTGAGTCAGGGGCAGGGCGAGGAAGGGAGCCAGGCTCTGCTCCCAGCCGGGATGAGGCGCAGGGTGATGCGCTCGGAGGAGCGCGGAGAGCAAAGCCTGGGAGCTAAACTCGGGTTCTTTCCGAGAGCCTCGTCTCAAAGGCATTTCCCCTCTCTCGGTGAGAGATGTGCAGCAGTTAGGCAAAGGGCCAAGCTTTAATTACATCTGATCTCTGAAAGACACTAAAAAGCAGCTCCCACGCAACGAAGGCAGGTGAGAAATGAGGGATGTGCAAATCCATCAAGTCTCTGAGTCTGTTCTAGCACCACCAGCCACACACACTTCCTTCCTCACTGATTCCAGCGAGCTGGGCTTGGAGAAAACAACTGGAGCCCAGAAAGCCTTCCTGATGAAGACTCTGCCAGTGAGACACCCAGACTGGGGTAAGGACACCGAGAAACGTGGTCCTACCCCTTCCTTTGGGAGACATTCCAGCTGCTAGAGAGGTTTAGTTAAAATCAGCCACCTCATTTCTCATTCGCAGTGTTTTAGCGTTCAGTGCACTCCTTAACACTCGTTCAGGCCACCATCTCCAGACAGGTGGGCTCTGCAACGCTCCTGCTGTCAGTGCTGCTGTAGGAAAGCCCATCAAGAAGGAACCAGGTGTCCTGGCATCCCTAATTCCTTCAGCAAACCCCCCTCATTCACCTGTTCCCTGCAAGGAGAGCCAAACCCCACACTTACCCTGACCACCCCGCTGGGACGGGCAGTGAAGGTGGAGGCTCAGGCTGTGTCTGGGGGGCCCCGTCCCTGAGAAATCCGCAGGAACCGAGCGGGTCCCCTCCCGTCCCAACAAGCCCTCCTCCTGCTGCCTCAGCTCCGAGCTGGACTGGGGCACTAAACACTTCCAGAGGGGCCGGGAGCCGGAGCCGCCGGGCAGGGGAGCGCTTGGGATCAGGGGCTGGACCTCGGGAGAGCAGCGGTAGCCACTGGGATGGCCGTGAGGAAGGGGAGCATCGCAGGCTTTGGGCGAGTCCTTGGGCAGGAGAGCGGGGTCGGGCTCCAGGGAACACTTTCTTTTCCTTCGGTGATGCCGGCTCTGTAGGCTGTGCCTCGGGGGCAGCTGGGCAAGGGAGGTGCCAGCCGCTCCCGACTGTCTGGTGGCATCTACACCCAAGTCCAACCTGTTTGGAGGAGCGGAGGGGGCGTGAGGGTGCTCCCGTCCTGCCAGGGCACAGGCTGGCTGTCCTGCCAGAGCTGCCTCCTGCAGCACAGCGCTGCTTTCCAGAGGCTGCTGGCAGGGAGGGCCCTTCTCCGTCCTCTCTTGTGTCCGAGCACCATGGAAGCCAACCTTGGCCCCCGAGTACCGGGCTCTGCGTGGCGCAGCTCCCTGCCCGGCGCGCCCGGGGGGACCTTCTGCGTCTCGCCTGTAGTGGTGGTGCTGGTGGTGGTGGTAGTGGACGTGGCTGAGCACCTGGGCCTTGGCAGGAGCAGCAGCCCCGGGCACCATGAGGTCCAAGGACCTGGGCCTCCTCTCCCTGGGCGGCCGCAGCTGCTCCTGGCCGTGCTCCGTGGCGGCTCCCTCGGAGCTGCAGTACACGAAGGGGTCGTAGTCACTGCTCAGCGAGCTGCGGAACGTGGAGCAGCTGCCGTGGATGCCCTGCAGGCTGATGTCCGTGCAGTTCAGCATGGAGTCACTGGAGGAGCCGTGGCACGGCCCCGAGCTGGAGTCGCTGCCCGGCCCGTCTGCCAGGTACCCGCTGTGCTCCGTCAGGTAACTCTCCCCGGAGCCACTGCTGTTGTGCTGGTGCCCGTGGCCGACCCCTCGGCGTGGGACGGGCACACGGTGCTGCTTCTGTGCCAGGGCTGCCTTGAGCCCCAGGCAGGGGGGCTGTGGCTGCAGGGGACACGTCCTGTGGGGTGCCAGTGTCTGCCCACACGTCGATGGGCCCGGGTGCTGGCCCAGCAAACCCGGGGCCAGCGGGGATGTGTGGCCACAGGCGAGCAGGGAGGGGGCTGGTCTGTAGGGCATGTAGTGGATGGTGCCAAAATCCAGCTGGGAGAGCTCTGGAGAGTGGAAGAAGGGGTTGCCGTGGGCTGGCTCTGGGGGGAAGCTCCTGAGGTTCCTCTGAGGATACGGGTGTGGGAGGTGGTAAAGGGCATGTCCTGGATGCTGGCGGAAAAGGTGGAGTCGCCGTCCAGGCTCCATGTCCTGAGGGCCCAGCCTGGAGCTGGGGGCTGTGGCCTGGTCCACTGAGTCTCTGGCTGTGGAGAGAGAAGGGAGCATCCAGCACAAGTCCCACAGCCCAGCTGCACCCAGTGAGCCTCCACTGCCCTCCCACCACAGTCCCATGTCCCACCCATGTCCTTCAACCCCTCCCTGCCACCACCAAACCACCCCGATAGTCCTGCACACTCAGTGCTTTCCCTCTGCCCCAATCCCCAGGGGCCCCTCCCTTCCACACAAGTCCCAGGACTGGAATTCCCTTCTCCTGGTGCAGGTTCCAAGCCCAGCATCCCCTGTACCCTGGGGTCTCACACAGGGACCCCTCTCCTTGCACACAACTGCCCTGGGAACTCCGTGCACCAGGACATGTGGCCCTGCTACTGCATCACCCAAGGGTGCCTGGAGCTCCTGGTCACAACCCCTGCACCCAACCCTGCCCCTGACCACGAAATGCTGAGTCTGAGCCCTACCAAGAATATTGAACATGCAAAGGGGACACGTGTGGTGTTGCTGCAGCCAAGGGTCAACACACTCCCGATGGAACTCGTGGGTGCATGAGATGATTCGCAGTTCCTGGAGGGAAGAGGAGGAGGATGAGCAAGGAGAACCATGTCCCATGACCTGGATGGGTCCAAGATGTCTAACAGCGAGTGATCTGCAGCCCAGCTGTGCACGGGGGAGGCTCTGCAGCAGCTCTGGCTCTGCTCTGGGGTGTGACCATCCAGAGAGGTGACAGCCCTCAGGACTGGAGGGGTGTCAGGCTGGGTGCCCTGGGGCAGCAAACCCCATTTGTGCCCTGTTGTTTCAACATGGCTGTTTGGTGGACATTTTACCCAACATTTTACCTGCAGCTGGAGACCTGCTTGGGACATCAGAGTGACTTCAGCAGAGACAGGACCTTTCTGGCCAAGGGGCAGGCAGACCTTCATGGATGCTGACCCCTTCCCAGCCCTCAGGAGTTGCAGAAGGAGACACCACCAGAGCCTCCCACTCCTGCCACGCTCAGCTCCCACCGCCCACCCACCCATCTGCACCCAGGAATTTGGGAGCCGTGGCTGCCCAGCAGCCCTGCCCACACCCTACCTGGCCCTCGCTGAACTCCTCCAGGCAGATGGCACAGACTGGGGCAGAGCTGCAGCTGCTGGCCGAGTCCCACCGTGACGCCGGGCGGCACCGGGGCTGGTACCGGCGCGTGGCCAACTGCCCGATGGCCTGCAGGGTCTGCTGCTGCAGGGAGTCCTGCAGAGAGAGGGGATTTCAGGACAGGCTCAGCCTTACAGGGCCCCTCCCTAGGCTAAATGGGGTTATCAGGAACTGGGGGATGCTACTCGTTTCCAGAGGTGGCTTTTGGTCTAATGTGACTTAGCCAGGGTAGGCTTTGTCACCAGCAGGTGACATCTGGACATTCAAAATGGCTCAGCAGTGCTGAGTTTTTCAACCCCAAAGGATTGTCTGAGAGAGACAAAGGGATATTCTCAAGTCTGCAAATATATCTGACTCTGGAAAGATGATTACTTAGTTTGTTAATTTCTGTTAAAGATACTAAATCATAAAATCACCAAACGGTTTGGACTGGAAGGGACTTTAAGGACCATCTTCTTTCAAGCTGGACACCTTCCACTAGCCCAGGTTGCTCCAAGTCCCATCCAACCTGTCCTTGGACAGTTCCAGGGATGGGGCAGCCACAGCTTCTCTGCCCAACCTGTGCCACAGCCTGCCCATCCTCCCAGCCAGCAATTCCTTCCCAGTATCCCATCTCACCCTTCCCTCTGTCCATTTGAAGTCAAACTTCCCCCTTGTCCCATCATTACCTGCCCATTTCTCCACCCAAACCATGTCTGTTCCTGCCTTTTGTGTATTCCTGTTGCTCCAGGAGGTCCCTACCTGAGTCCTGTTCAGCTGGCACTTCGTGCGGACAACGAAAATCAAAATGATGACGACCACGGTGCTGACCACGGTGAGCAGGATCCACACGTCGTAGTCTGGCTGTGGGAGAAAACAGGAGAGAAATGACTCCAGGGTGGCAGACTTGGGAACAAGAGGCTTGGCAGGGGACTCCTGATTTCTTCTGGCCCATCAGCCTTTGAGCACAAGATCCTTGGACAAGCTCTACCTCTTTGCTCTTTAGAGATGAAAGAAAAAAAGGGTTTAGCCTTCTCTGCACATCCCATCAAGAATGGAATAGCTCTGCCTGCAGCATCTCAGCTCCCTCAAGGCCATGGTCTGAGGTAGGACAAGATGAGAAAATCAAGGCTTGGTCTCACCTGAAGAGACAGAGAACGCCCTCACCTCACTCGTGACATCAAAACAAAAGAAACTAAATAAGCTGGAAGTGTTTTTGAGCCTTTATTTGCAGCACGTCATGGGAATGCTCCTGCTGAGGGCCATGATCTCCATCCCATGGGAGGAAAGCTCAGCAGCTCTGGGAAAGCCCTATGGCATGGCTTGGGAGGGAGGATCCAGGAAGCAGTGGGAATGCCGTGTCTCTCACCCAGGCTGGTGGCTCCTTGACCTCTATCTTCACGTGGGCCTCTCTGTTCTTGTTCACAACGCCCATGAGGAGCTCGGCGTCGTGGCCCCTGATGAGAACCACGGGCTGGCTCAGACCTCTGGGCTTCCTCAGCTGGAAAGAAACAAACACAGTGAGAGCTGGTCCAAGAACAGCCTCAACCGAGGACAACCCCAGCCCTCCAGGCACATTTGGGTCCTCCTGATGCTTCTTGCACACACTTTAGAGGCTGATTGATCCCCCAAATCTGCACTATCCCTCTAAGATGAATCAGATGGAAGCTCCTCCTCTTTTACCAACTCTCCAGCGTGGCTTTCTCCCTTTTCCCTGCTGGTGCCTCCTAATGCCCAACTGGACACTGCTCCTCTTTCAAGCCCCTGTGAAGAAGTTCTTCGTCTCTCCTCTTACCCTTGGGAACTGCCAACAGCACTGCCAAGTGCTGCCTTCCCACAGAATGCCCCCTCTGCTCTTCCTGGGAGACCCACCCAGTTCCTCTACTCCCTGAGGACATTCTGCTTGTTCCTGGTCATACTGGCACTGGCTGGCTCAGCAAATGTCCCAGGGACCTGGGACCTTCTGCTGGTGGCTCTTGACCTTGGGCACATTTTGGGATGGGAAAGAAGGACTGAGGTTTAGCTGAGAAAATCATTGGTGTCTGTACCTGGTCAGCAGCACTTTCATCATCAGTAATGTCAAAAAGGATCGCTCGGGCTCCACGCTCCCCCGCCAGCTTTGCCTGTCCAAAACAACAGAAGCTTCAGTGGACACTCTGCCCTGTGGGAACACTGTGGGAACTTTGGGATCCATGTCTGCCTTTCCACAGGAGGAAGAAGCACCTGCTTGGATTGAGGAAACCATTCCCACCTTGGTTGCTGTGCCTGTGGGCAGCCTGTGGGCTGCAGTGCCCACTCTGGACAGAGCTCTGTGGCTCATGGATGGTTTCCCCCTATGGAGATGAATTAGTTGGTGGCCTTGCAATCACAGCAACCCACAAACTTAAACACTGCCCAGCTGTCCCTTTGCTTCAGAGCTGGGTGTGATGGGGAGGGATCTGCTGACCTACACAACCCTCCCGTCCCAGGACAGCAGAACCCTCTGCAGGTCCTCACCTCTCACCGTGGTGCCACCAGCCCTGGGCTGGCTGAGGGCATCAGTGCCCTCCCTGGTCCCTGTCCCTGCTCTCACCAGGCAGAAGTTCAGCCTCTGCCTGGGCTGCAGGTCTTTCCTAGGGATAGGAGTGGGATGGTTTTCCCCAGCCCAGCTCAGAGACCCACCCAGCCCAGCACACATGCCACCCTGGTGAGGTAAAGATCTCTGCCTGAGGACCTCGTGGGGTCACCCACCTCCTCCCCACCACCCTGCAGGTGGGCAGGGGCAGCCTGGGGAGGTGGAACGTGAACACAACGCAGGGCTGGGCCACTCTTACTCATGCGGAGCCCTTTGATCGGCTCGTCCCGAGCGCCTGAGCAAACAGGGAGCAGTTTACCCTGTGCGGGGCCAAACCCCGGCTCGGGCGGCCAGAGGTCGGAGCTGCCACTTCCCACTGCGACATCAAACAGGGCGCCGAGGGATGCGACATTCCTGGCATGGAGAGCGGCACCAAGAGGGGTCAGCTCCATCCTCACACAATCACAAGATGTGCTGAGCTGGAAGGACCCCCAAGGATCCTGGAGTCCAACCCCCAGCCCTGCACAGGACCAGCCCCAGGAGTCACCCCCTGTGCCCCAGAGCATCATCCAAACCCTCCTGCAGCTCTGGCTCTGCTCTGCGGGGACCAGGGACAGCACCCAAAGGAATGGCTGGAGCTGGGGAGGTTTTGGTCGGATCTCAGGGAAAGGTTCTTCCCCCAGAGGGTGGTGGGCACTGGCCAGGGTCCCCAGGGTAGTGGGCACAGTCCCAAGGCTGCCAGAGCTCCGGGAGGGTTTGGATGATGCTCTGGGCCACAGGGTGGGATAGTTGGGGTATCTCTGCAGGGCCAGGGGTTGGACTGGATGCTCCTTGTGGATCTCTCCCAGCTCAGGATATTCCATGATTCTGTGAGTCTGTGATTCTGTCCAAGCCTCTCACAACCTGCTTGCTGCAATCATTTCCTGAGTGCTTGCTGTCTTTGTGCTGCAGCCCTTCAGCCACACGGCACAGCCAACCTCTCTCTCTGAGGACTGAAACACTCCTGAAAATAAGCATTGACAGAATGATTTTGGAGATCTCAGCCACAACTGACAGCAGTCTGTCAGCCAGACTTGCAATCAACACTTCACTCAGCAAACAAACACACAAACAGACAAAATTATAAATGATGCATCAGAAAGAAAAATAAATCACTTCGATCCCAGAGGTATTTTCCACCCTCCCTGCTGCTTTTAGCTCTGGATGCTGAAGCAGTGATTGAATTCAGGGAGCAGAGGAGAGCCTCAGGTGGCTGGTGGAGCTCTCCTCATGCTGGGCTGGCCGGGGTGTCCGTGTGCAGGCTTGGCTGGCTGACAGCTGAAGCAGAGGTTATGATAACACTCTGCACATGGCTATTTTTATCATCATTGATATCGGGCTGCAATTCCACATGCAAAACTCTGCCACAAGACACACATGCCAGGAAAACAAGGCTCCTGCTCCAGCAAGAACCAGCCACCTCCCACAGCTACAACCCTGCCCTCGTGGAGGAGTGTGGTCCAGGCATTTTGAGGAAGAGATCTTGGCATTCTTGTCTTTAAGGTCCCTTCCAACACGAACTGTTCTGTGATTCTCTGATCTGTGTGAAGTTGGAGGGAAGGAGCTTGGCAGAGGCTTCAGGAGGATGGAGAAGCAGCCAGACAGGAATTGCAGGGGATGGAGGAACCTTAAAGCTCATCTCATTCCATCCCCCTGCCACGGGCAGGGACACCTTCCACTGGACCAAGTTGCTCAAATCCTGGACTAAGTTTTTAAACCTTTCAGGTTCTGAAGCAACTGCTCCTTCCTGCTGTTCACAATCCTCCACAGCAGCTGCACTGACCAAACAACCATTGCTGCCCCCCTGCCCAGCATCCTGGGGCATCCACTGGCAGCCTGGGACCTCTGTAACATGTTGGTCACACCTGGATGGACATGGGAGAGCTGGAGAGTCCAGCTGTGCTCCTCAGGGCACCTGCAGAGCTGTCTGGAACAAGCTGCACTGGGGTCCCTCTTTATCCCCCCACCCTCCTGCATTGCTACAGCCACAAGTGGGGCCAGGCCACTTTCCAGGTGTGGGGACACTGACAGCAGGTGGATAACTCTGTCATGCTGCTCGTGCCAACAGCTGCCAGCAGCTCCAGAGCAGCAGCAAACTAAACCCAGGCTGGGCAACCCAGCAAGGGACTGGCACTGCTGCCTGGCTGGGGGAACAGCCCTGGGCTGGCAAACCCAGCGTGGCATCGTAGCCCTTGCCTTGGTTTTGCTGCCACAGCCTCTGTGTGCCCTCTGCTGTGCAGGAGCAGGGCATTGTTGCCTGCCCTCTTGAGCACAGAAAAGGACTCTGTGCCCATCCCCACCACAGCACTGCCAGCAGAGAGCAGGCAACGAGGTGGCATCATCTCAGTGCAACCCAGAGGAAGCCAAGAAGAGCTAAACAATTCTTACAACACTTGTGGAAAACTGCACAACATTCAGGACACAATCAAAAGGAAAAACCAATGTCTGCCTTATCCATGCAACTTTATCAGGGACACAAAGATTCAAGCCTTAACATGACCCTCGTTCCTACCTGACTTCCTTATTACCAGAGAATTGGACCAGTGACCTCAGCTTTTGGCACAGGAGCTGCTGTCTCACCGAGGTCCCCAATCCAAGGGCCTCTGAGACCTCCCAGGGGCCTGAACTGTGAACGAGTCACAGCCCACCACGAGTCCACTGCTCTGCTTTTGTCTCCCTGCTCAGCCCTGATCCCTCTTGTGTCTCATCCAGGGAAGTGTTACAAGACTATTTTGGAAGACAGAGGCACAGAGGATGCTTTCTGTGTCCGTGTTTTCCATGTCCATGTTTTCTGTGTCCATGTTTTCCATGTCCATGTTTTCCCACAGGACAGAGGACACAAAGAAACACAAATCTCCCCACAGGCAAACCAGAAGGAGCACGAGGCTGCCAGGCAAGTATGAGGGATGTTGGGGTAAGGTCTGAGCATCCCAGAGCTCAGAGGGGGAATTCCACACCTTTTACAAAGCCAGAAGGTCCAAAAGATGGAGGGATGGCTGTAGGGGATGGCTGGCACAGTCTCTCTCCCAAAGGACTCCTTCTGCCAAGGCCACTGCTCTGTCCTTGTCCTTTCCTCCACTTTGCAACAGCTCTTTCCCACCCTTCTGCCTCCTCCTGCCCTTCTCTTTGCTGCACCGTGGGTTCCACATGCCAGGGTGGTGCCCTTTGGGGCATTTTTGCACTTACCTTGTTAGCCAGGGACAGGCAGGGGTTGGGATCCCGGTCTGGCTGTTCCAGCTTGACGATGGTGATGAACCCCGACTCGGTGTGTTCATCCTCACTGGTGTTGCACAGGGACAGAGGGTGGGACTGCGGGACAAAAACACAGGAGGAACTCAGATCTTGGGACTCAGCACTGCCAAGGGGGCTCAAGCCCACCCTGCAAACCCTCTGGACCTGCCCAGGGGTGTAGGACCCCCGTACAATGGGCACCACCACCCTGGTACATGCCACGGCCCTGCCTGAGCCAGTGGGGCTTTGAATGTCACAAAGAAAAGGTCACTGTCCAAGTTTCTGTACTGGGATGAGTTTTTGTCCTGGGCTGCACTCACAATCCCAGGATGGGTCAGGCTGGAAGGGACCACAGGGGGGCATCTTGTCCCACCTCTGCTCCAGCAGGGCCATCCCAGAGCACAGGGCACAGGATTGT
>VZUH01006026.1:16362-44784 GCA_013401175.1 Xiphorhynchus elegans
AGCCCAGGGAAAAGCTGCAGGCAAGAAATGAGCTCAGAATGGACTGAGCCTGGGGAAAAGCCACAGGCAAGAGATGGGCTTGGAAAGCAGGAGTGAGTCCAGGGAAAAGCTGCTGGTGGTGGATGGACCTGGAAAGGAGCAGTGAGCCCAGGGAAAAGCCACAGGCAGGATCCAGGCTAGGAATGGAGGAATGAGCCCAGGGAAAAGCCACAATCAGGAGATGGGCCTGGAAAGCAGGAGAGAGACCTGCAGAACCTCCCATGGCCTCCCTGTCACCCATCCCAGCCGGCCCAGGTGTGGGGACAAAAGCAAAGCCATCCTTTAGCCACAGGTTTGAAGATCAGGCTTGGGGGGCTCAAAGCTCAGGGCCCAGGAGGGCTGAAGGCTCAGGTCTCAGAGGGGTTCAGGTCTTATATCTCAGGTCTCAGGGCTCAAAGCTCAGGTCTCTGGGCTCAGGGGGGCTCAGATCTCAGGTCTGGGCTCACACCTCAGGGCTCAGGGGGGCTCAGGTCTCAGATCTCAGGGCTCAGGGCGCAGGGCTCAGGGCTCACATCTGAGGGCGCTGGGGGCTGGACTCGGGGCTCAGGGGGGCGCGGGGGGGGCAGGGGGGGGGCTGGGGGGGGCTCAGGGGGGCTCGGAGGGGCTCAGGGCTCAGGGCTCAGGTCTCACATCTCAGGGCCCGGAGCGGCCGCAGCTCCCGCGCGGGCACATGAAAGGCCTTCCCCCCCTAATGCAATAACTGACGGCCTCTTCAGTGCCGTTTGAACTGTTTACACACCGAGTTAACGATTACAGGCAATGTGTACCTTGGCTGCTGCCCAAAATTCTTACCCGCCCGTCAGATATTATCAAAGAGCCCTTCAGTGCCGGCCTGGAGTCCTTCCAAAGCGCAGCGCCGGCAGGAGGGGCCTCGGGCGCTCCATCAGGAAAGGCCCGACCTGCAAAAACTCACAGCTCTGCCAGGCCAAAGTGCCCTGGCACCCCAATCCCCAAACCCCCCTGTGCCCCCGGGGTGGGTTTTTACCCCCCCAGCATCCCCCTTGGCTGAGCTGCCCTCCAGGATTTACTGGGGCCAGGTTTTCCCCTCCGGACGCACACACGGAATGGTTGTGTTACAGCCTCAAACCGTGCCCAAAACTCCTGCCCAAAAGCATTCCCAACACCCTTCGGGCCAGGAGTGAGGACAAGAACACGCCAGGTGGTGGGAGATTAGATAAAATCACTTCCATTGTTGTTTGCAGCTTGGAAAAAAATGCAGGTGGAGGTATAAAGCCTGGCTGGATTTGGGCTGGAAAACAAGCCCGAAATCTCTCTGTGGGGCTGGAATTGCCGCTGAAACGGAGGGGATGAAATCCAGAACTGGCAAGCTGCTCTAATTACAGCTGAGTAACACACAGAGCCACATTCAGGCAGCAGAGCGAGCTCCTTCCCAGCAGGAAATTCCGCAGCTGCACAGGAGGGCCCGTCCTGCCCATGGTCCTGCACCCACAGCGACGTGGGCAGGCTCAGCCAGGGCAAAAGGTGATCTCCGTGCCATGCTCTGCCCCTGTGAGGCTCTGGCAGAGGCAGCTTCCTAAATACAACTAGAGAAAAAAATATATGAACATCTCCGTTTCACACAGATCCCCCTTACCATCGAATATCAGGCTGCAAAATGCTCTTGAACACTGTTCACTAGACTATCTGCAGGCTGTGGTATCACCAAGGTGTCATTAAAACCCTCTGCTTCAGTCCATTCCAGGGTTTTGAGCTCCCAGCTGCAGGAATTGATGCATCCCACGCCCACCAGGAGCCTGCACGGCGCTGGGGTGCCATCATCCCAAAGCTCCTGGTACAAAAGGCCAGGTGATAAACCCATGAAAATTTCTAAGAAAATTTTGCTCCTGTGTTCCCCAAATGAGCCATTTTGCCCTGTGCAAAATAATAAATAAATAAATAAATAAATGCAAAAGCATCTCCTTCACAAGCTCTCAAAAGATGGAGCTTCCACGGGAGGTTTCCCAGAGAAGGGCTCGTGCCTTCACATGGTGCCAGTTGTGCCTTGAAATCTGTTGGATGTCAGCAGGTCCCAGGCACAAGGGCAAGGACTGAACAGCTAAAGGAATAAATGACTCGCTTTTCCCTCCCACACTGTCCCGGCCTCCCGTTGTTTTATGTAGCTCTCTTGAACAAGGATGAGAGAGTGGCTGGTGGAGGACACGAGTCTCTCCCTCGCTGGATGTTGTAGCACTGCCAGGAGACAGAAATGGAGATGCAAATGCATTTGCTGTGATTTGACTCAATAAAACTTGCTGGTGCAGTGCAGTGCACGGCAGAAATTGGTTCCTCCTACGCTTACTTGCTAAGACATGAGTTCAGGCCCTCTGGGATCTGCGATTCCCTGGCTGCCGTGGATGACATCACTGACATCTAAGGAGCTGCAGGAATGCCGAGAATGCAGCTCTGGGCTCCTGGGGATGCTGAGCTCATGGGCTGCTCCGGGAGGCACCGCAGATGGGGCGAAGTCCTGCCTCGTTTCCAATGAACAAGTGCTCTTCTTGAGGCCACACAACACATGGGCCCCGCTTTAAACAGCAAAGGTGGAATCCTTGGGACATTTCCTTCACTGATGTCTTCAAATGGTGAGCAGAGACAAGAGGTTCAGCACTGGTGCATGGGGGCAGACCCAAAATGGATGTAACCCTTGCGATCTAGGCAGGAACTGATGCCCAGGAGGTTCCACCTGGACAGGAGGAAGAACTTCTTGGCTGGGCAGTGCCCCAGCCCTGAACAGGCTGCCCAGGGAGGGTGTGGAGTCTCCTCCCTGGAGATCTTCCAGACACAATCCTGTGCCACATGCTCTGGGATGGCCCTGCTGGAGCCACCAGATGTCCCACTGTGGTCCTTTCCAGCCTGACCCATTCTGGGATTCTGGGACTCTTGTGACTCTCACAGGCTGGCAGAGAACACTCAAAGAGTGATCTTCCACTTGGTCTTCCACTCTGGATGCATTCCCAGGGTTACTGGAGCTCCTGATCTGGAGGATGTACCCAGAGCAGGGTGATGAACAGCCCGAAGGATTTCACAGACATGCCTTGTTCCCTTTGTGCACATTTATACTTCTTCCATGACATTCCCTGCGACTGATCTCCACAAAGGATTGCAGATAAACCAATAACTATGGATTTTTTTTGACTGGAGATAATTTCACAGGAGGCTTCCAACAGTGAGCTCTGTATCTCTCACATGCCCATTTAATCATTAATATCCTGAGGGCTCCAGGCACTGAAGACCACAGAACCCCAGGCTGTTTTGGGTTGGAAGACACCTTAAAACTGATCTCATTCCAACCCCTTGCCATGGGCAAGGGCACCTTCCACTAGACCAGGCTGCTCCAAGGTCTCACAGACATTCAAAGAGCTGGGCTGGCACGCTGGAAGGAGCTTAAAGCAGGTAAGCAGAAAACTTTTCCCTCGGTTTCAGCCTGTTGGGAGCCTCTGAAGACTCCAGCATTCATCACCAAAGGGCATGTCTCCACGTGGAGGTTCTTAGGGATGAGGATGACACAGCTCTTGGCCCAGGATTAAAGAGGCTGAGGCCAAAAAAGTGGAGAAATTTCCATTTTCAGGCACCTCTGCTGCCTGTCCAGAGCACTGAACAAACAGGATCAAGGACAAACAGGGCACGAAGTGAAAAAACCCTCCCTGCTCGACAGAATGTGATCCAAGAGAAGATGGATTGATTCGAGGCTCCCAACAACTTGACCAAACATTGCTTTGAAATGGTACAGACTGACTTTCCACTTCGAGCAACAGGAATGGAGTCACTCACAGCCCATTTGTTTGAGGCAGTGACAGTAGGTGGGCTGGGACATCACCTCCACTGGAGAACCCAGCCCTCATCAACCCCTGTCTCCTTGAGGGGACAGACATCCAAGAGCAGGGTGAGTGCTGGGAGAAGGAGGACATTTGGAGCCACAGCAGTCAAGACTAAAAGACATTTGGAAAGGAGAAAGCCCTGCTTACAGGAGGGAATCTCCCTCTCTCTTCCCTGGTCACTGCAGGTGAGGAGACACGATGGACAGAGACACCAGCCCAGCACCTGCCTGTTCTGATGGTGTTCTGCCTCTTTTTTAACAACCACACTGGTCCCTGCCAGAGAAGGACCACTGGAAAAGAGAGCCCAAGAGTTCTGCTTTGGCTGCTCAGCAAGAAAACCACAGCACGTTGTGTAAGATCAGCCACAAACACCTTGAGTTGACTCACGCCAGCTCCAGTTTAGGCTCCACTGCCTTTTCTCCTGGTTCTGAAGGGTGGAGGTGGCTGTTGCAATCACAGGTTCTCCCTCTGTACCTGCTGGATGGCTGATGGGGGATTTATTTATTACCCAGCCACGCTGGAAGCCCAGAGAGCAGCTTTTTGATGTTGTGCCTCACCCCTCTGTGCTACAGGACTCCATGCTTCTGCTCTGATGGCCTGAGAAAACCACAGTGCCCATCTTCCAAGGAATGAAAGAGCTTGTGCTCCCAATTCCCATCTCCTGAGCCATGCCTGGGCCACACAATGTGCATTTAC
This sequence comes from Xiphorhynchus elegans, assembly GCA_013401175.1. NCBI lineage: Eukaryota > Metazoa > Chordata > Aves > Passeriformes > Dendrocolaptidae > Xiphorhynchus > Xiphorhynchus elegans. Next base: position 20,916 of record VZUH01006026.1, read on the forward strand.
AGCTCTCCTTGCAGAAACCAAAAGGACAAAAAGCCATTGTAGCCAAAACCTTGGAGCCTGCAGAGCTTTCCGTGGCATTCGGAATCAGTGCAGCACTTGAGAGCACAAGGATAAATCATTAACAAGTCATTATTGTTCACAGGTATTTTTGGCAGGAAACCACTGAGGTCAACTTGGACAAACTTGGCGTGTTTAGCTGGAGAAGAGGAGACTGAGGGGAGACCTCATTGCAGGGACAACTTGGTGGGGAGGGACAGAGGAGGGGCAGGCACTGATCTCTGCTCTGTGGGGACCAGGGACAGCACCCAGGGAAGGGCTGGAGTTGGGGCAGGGCAGGCTGAGGTGGGATCTCAGCCAAAGGTTCTTCTTCCCCCAGAGGGTGGTGGGCACTGCCCAGGCTCCCCAGGGCAGTGGGCACAGCCCCAAGGCTGCCAGAGCTGCAGGAGGGTTTGGATGATGCTCTGGGGCACAGGGGGTGACTCTTGGGGCTGGTCCTGTGCAGGGCTGAGGGTTGGACTCCAGGATCCATCCATGGATGGGGGTCCATCCAGCTCAGCACACTCCATGACCCTGTGACACAGCTTTGGTGCAGTGGGGGTGGCCCTTTCAAATCCTCCTCTAACACTACAAAACAGGCTGGAAGTGACCTGACTGTAAGGGAGATGGAGAGTGGCCCAGCCCCTCCTTCCTCCTCTCCTTGCCCTGAGCTCTTCCCCTGTCCCTGCTCCAGTGCCCAGCCCTGGGAGCTGCTCGCTGGCACAGCAGAGATGACAGTGCTGTTAATCACAGCTCCCCTCGCAGCGTGGGCAGCCTGACAGCCCAAACACTCCTCCTCCCTCTCCAAGCCCACGCTCTCCCAGCTCCCATCAATCACTCCCGCTACCGGGAGCTGGGGAATTCCCAAACAGCGCCGCTTCTCCCGGAGATCTGCCCGGGGATGGCTGTTTCTCATTCTTTGGGAGCCTGCAGAGACTGTACAAGTGTAGCAACCATTCCTCCATCCCCAGCAAAGCTCGGAGGCTCCGTGGGCAGGACAATGTTCCCGCTCCTGCTGTCTGCAGGGAGGAGGGATGAATCCATGTGCTGTTTGTTCCCATGGCCATCAACACCCTCTCCGTGAGGAATATCCTGGAGGCTGATCCATCCTCCCTGCTCCTGGTGCTCTCCAGCTCCAGGGAACACGATTTATTCTCGCTGTCATTCAGCTTCCTGCTCGGTGGCCAGCTGGCCACTGCCCCCACTGCTGTAAATCAAGTGCCAAAGGACACTTCCAGAGCGCCAGGATGTGGCAGCCCCTCCAAATATGTGGATGTGGTCGTTTTAAAGTGAAGTAACCAGAGAGTTTGGACAGAAACAGCTTAAAGGCTGTGGTGTGTTGCTCAGTGCGTGCTCCTGGCTGGGAGATACAACACAAGCCCTAAAAACCTTCCAGAAGATGCCATGGATTCAGCCCAGCGTGCCCAGGATGGCTCGGTGGGGATTTTTATTTTTTCCCCCTAAGAAGAAAAGTACTTTCAACTTTGACATTTAAAAAACCGCCTTTTGTAAGCACAAAAAAATGCCTTTCCAAACTCACCAGCTTCTGGACACATTCATGGAAGCCAAGAAAACCAGACAGGGTAACCGAGTCCAGCTCCTGAGCCAGCCCACACTTCCATCTTTCCTTAAAAAATATTGAATCCACCAGTGCAGACCCAAGCAGGGACTTTTGTACCACAAAGGGACTCAACAACTGCTCTCCAGAAGCCTCAAGCGTGGTCAGATAATTCAGAACAGTTCTTCTGCCCAGCCTGAGGCTGCAAATCCCTCCATTCCACGTGGAATCCCACGATTCCACCTAGAGGCCCTTCCTCTGATGTTCCTCAGCCACCTGAAATTGCAGCCGAGGCTCAGATTTTCCTGAGCTTTGGGAAAGTTTTGCTTTAAGAAGCTCAAAACACACATGGAATCCCAGTCTGGAAGGACAAAGATGTTCCTGGTTTCATGGTGGGACGAGACCTGGGCTACAAACCAGACCATAATCTGCACAGAAAGAGTGGCAATAGGATTTGGAAGTAAGTTGGGATTTCCATCACCCTCTGTGATAAAAATGTGATGGAAAAGGCAAGTTCTCCATCTCCCACCATGAACCATCTGGTGGTGACGGCAGATGGGCAACTGCTCCAGGAGATGCTGGTGGCAGCTGTGTTTTGGAGCCTGCACACCAACCACACGTGTTCCACACTCCTCAGGACAGGCATGACATCTGTCCTTGCCAGCTGCAAGGCCAGCTGTGTGCCAGGAGCACTCTCAGCCCCTCCACTGGCAGGGCCAAGCAGAAATCTGTGGGTCACCCCCATCTGTGGGCTGCAGTTCTGCAAGCCCTGCACTGCAAACCCCACAGTCCCCTGCAAGGAGAAAACTTTGTCCTTCCCCAGGTTGTCCCACAGCTCTTGAACTTGGTGCTGATGAGACTTCCCCATGACAACCCACTCACTCCTCGACCCCTGCAGAGAAGAGAAGACCCCTGGGTACCATCAGTAGGGTTTAGCTGGGCTGTTTATTCCCTGGAATGATGACCTACAGTCAGGAGTTGGACACTTTTGGCTCCAAGGTCCAGCCTGAGCTACAACCAACATTTCAAGGATCTCCATGTGATGGAGCACCCAACAGAGACTTTAATTCCAGTCAAAGAAGCTGCAGGAGGAACAGGATTCTCAGCCTACCATGGCACATATTGGGGCATCCCCCAAACCTCTCTTTCCAGGGATTATTCCAATGCTGGCATTTCATCCAACCTACACCTGCACTAAAGGCTCCAGTGACTCTGGAGTGCCCCAAAACTTCATCTGCCCTGTCCTAGCAGGTTCCACTGGCTGCTGTCCCCTGCTCCACAACCTCCAGCCTCCATTTCCCTGGTCCTTCAAAACCCCTTTCATACCCCCGGACTGGGGATGAACATCGAGTTGCTTATAAAACAATTTCTTTTGTTGATGGAAAATTCTTTGCAGGGCGTGAACAGCGGGAGAAAGAAAAGGGCTCCTCTGAAGTGCGAGCTGGCTGGAAAGCCCCGGAGGGCAAGAATCCGATCCCTCGTCTTTGAGGAGCACAGGCCTGTCTGTACAGGCTGTGGGAGCAGGAGAGCTCAGCGTGTGCAACTCCAGCAACACAGCAGCCCCTGCCCTGCCAGCACAAGGGGAGGGTCAGGACCAGCCTCCAGCTCCTGCACCGAGCACCTGAAATGGCTTCGCTCCCCTTTGCACCCCCCAGTCACAGGATGTGCTGAGCTGGAGGGACCCCCAAGGATCCTGGAGTCCAACCCTCAGCCCTGCCCAGGACCAGCCCCAAGAGTCACCCCCTGTGCCCCAGAGCATCATCCAAACCCTCCTGCAGCTCTGGCAGCCTCGGGGCTGTGCCCACTGCCCTGGGGAGCCTGGGCAGTGCCCACCACCCTCTGGGGGAAGAAGAACCTTCTGCTGAGATCCAACCTCAGCCTGCCCTGCCCCAACTCCAGCCCTTCCCTGGGTGCTGTCCCTGGTCCCCACAGAGCAGAGATCAGTGCCTGCCCCTGCTCTGCCCCTCCCCACCGAGTTGTCCCTGCAATGAGGTCTCCCCTCAGTCTCCTCTCCTTCAGCTGAACACCCCAAGTGCCCTCAGTGTCCTCACCCCTTCCCCTCCAGGCCCTGACCCATCTCTGTGCCCTCCTTTGGACACTCCAATGGCTCAATCTCTCCCTTCCATTGTGTCCCCCCAACCTGCCCCACTATTGCAGGTGAGGCCACCCCAGTGCAGAGCAGAGTGGGACAATCCCTTCCCTCCCCTGATGCCCCCCAGGACAGGGATGTCCCTCCTGGCTCCAGGGCACTGATGACCCGTGGCCAACTGGCCACCGACCAGTACCCTGTCCCAGCACTGCTTTCCAGCACCTCATTCCCAGTCTGTCTGTACATCCAGTGTTGCCCCAACCCTGGGCAGACCTTGTCCTCCTCATCCCACTAATCTTCTTCCACAGAGCCAAACCTCCTTCCCATCACCTCCCAACCCACTCAGCCTCACCTGCATCCCTGCCCATCCCCACGTGTCCTTCACCAGCCCCATCATCCACCCAAAAATAAACCCTTCTCTCCCTCAGCTCAAAACCTCCCTGTGTGTCCCCCAGAGCTGCTCAGGAGGAGGAGATTCTCCATCTACTGACCCCAAACCTGGGCAGGGACAGCCACCAACCTATTACTTGATATTTTCCATCTCCTCTGCTGCTTGCAGCAAGCCCTGGATGCAGCCGCGGCGCGGGTGCCACGGCAACGCTCGTAAAAAGGAATCCCAGGCATCATCAAGCGCCACCGTTGTGCAAACTGGGCAGGACACGTTCCTCAGGAGCAGGGAATGTGCACATCAGCACACAGCTTGGGAAGCCAAGTGCACAGGGTTTGTGTTTTCCAGCCCTCTGGAGAAGCATCACTCCTTGAGCAGCCAGCCCTGCTCTGCATCAGCCCCACCTTCTTCTCCAAGTCCTCCAAAGTCCTTTACAGTTCAGTAAAATAATAAACAGACACCAAAAGAAAACATCAATGATGCAGAAATGGGTTTGAAATCCCCCTGACAGCCTCTATATCAAAAGATGGAACACCACAGGCCCACGAGCATCTCTTGGGGCAGCCATGCTACCTGGGATCTCACTCCTCAAAATCAGAGATCAAGACTCCAAGAAATGCTTGACAAGGGGCTCAGGTGGACCCCAGAACATACATTTTCCTTCAAAAGAGAGCGATCCCCTTGGGTACGTGTGTTGAAAGATTTTGGGGCTGCTACCTGGGATCTCAGCTCCCTAGAGGAGTGGTGGAAAGACTCCAGGAGATGCCTGGGAGGAGCCTCAGGCACATCCTGGAAGACATAGTTTCCATGAAAAGAGGAAAACCATCTCGGAGAGCTTCCCTGGAGGAGTCTGGGGCTGCCACCCAGGATTTCAGAGATCAGCACTCCAGGAATGTGAGGTCCTCACGAAGGCAGGGCAAGAGGTCCCACAGCTGCTCCCTGGTTGTTTCTAGTGGCAGCTCCTGGGTTGGGGGTCTGCTCATCCCAGTGCCCTCCAGCCCCCCCAGCCCCTACAGACAGCTCTGGGGGGGGATATTCCCATTCCTTGCCTTTTCTGCCATTCCTATACTTCTGTCCCAGCATCCCAGTCCTTGGATGAAGAATGCCCTGTAATTAGTGCAGCTTCCAGCTCCTGGTGGTCCTGCTCCAAAGACAAGGTGGGGCGGGGACTGGTACAGCCACCACAAAGGTCACCTGGTACCTCCAATGCCACCTCACACCCCTCTGACTGGCAGGACACGAGGGGTCCGGCAGGGAATTCCCTCAGGCAAAGCCTGATCAGGAACGTGACGGGAGCTGAGAAGAAAGCAAAGGGTGTGGAAAAGCAGGGAGGAGGAAGATTGTTTTGGAAGAGAATAGGTCCAGAGCTCTGGGCAGTTTCATTAGAGGAATATTAAGTAAATGAGTCAGAGCTTGCGGCGCCTGAGGCTCGGGAAAGCTGCCGCTGGAGCGCAGAGATGGCAGGGGAAAATGAGGTTCGTGGCAGGCTGTGTGCATATGGAATTCAACCCCAACACAACAAGAGGAAACTTGTTGCCTGCCTAATGCTGTTATTACCATCTGCAGAGATCAAGCACTGCAGCCGAGCCTCCGTCTGCGCCCGCTCCGAGCTCCGGGCCAGCGACTTTCCCAATCCACGGCACTTCCCAAAGCACTGGGTGCCCCCCTGGAACAGCCCCCACACACCACGGTGCTCCTGCAGGTTCCACAAGTCACTTGGAGGTTGGGGGTTGCGTGTCCGTGGCTGGAATTTGGGTATCAAATCTGTCTTTTAAGTGCTGCACCCGAAAACCTGAATATTGCACTGATATCCAGCATGGAAGGATGCTCTGTGTGCCAGGAACCCCTGGAAGTGTCCAAGCCCTGGATGGGGTTTGGAGCAACCTGGTCTGGTGGAAGGGGGTTGGAATGAGATGGGCTTTAAGGTCCTTCCATCCCAAACCATTCCATGATTCCATGGTTCTATCAATAAATGCATATCACACGTGTATATATCTATATAGGTATATAAAAGGATATACATCTGTATCCATATATATATATATATATATAAATATATACCTATATTGCCAACACAAAACCCAAGCCTAAAGTTATGAGGAGTAAACCAAAATTCGTACTTTTAACTAGCAATATTAATTTCATAAGCACCTGGGAAATTCAGGATAAGGAAGTTAATGCAGAGGATGTTGCAACAACAGAGACACAGGAATAATGCAGTGGACTTTACTAATACACATTTAATTGCATGAAGGAGTTGCAAAGATTTATAGGTTGAAATTCCATGGAGATATGGGAAAAAGTGTTAAAGCTGCCAACCAACCACTGATCTGGGGTGATGCCAGAGACCAGGAAAGGCAAAGGGAGCTGAGGAAGGTTATAAAAATTGAAAACTACACTGTTAATCCCAGAATCACTGAGGTTGGCAAAGCTCTCCCAGCCCTTCAAGTCCACCCTGTGCCCGATGCCCACCTTGTGCCCCAGCCCAGAGCTCTGAGTGCCACTGCCAGTCATTCCTTGGGCACCTCCAGGGATGGGACTCCAAACCTCCCTGGGCAGCCCATAATTGATGGGTGGCATCAGTCATGGCCACACAGGCAAACTTTGGACTGAGCTCTGACCAACACAGAGATTTCGGTAACTTTATCAACTTTCTTTAAGGAACAGTTTGGAGAAACCTCCCAGATAGATGCAATGCTGGACAGTGCACATGGGGTTGGTGGAAGACATTATTTCTCTACTAGTGCCTGTTATATATTCAAAATCCCAAATTCTAGGAAAGGAATAAATAAACACTCTCAAACCATTACAGACATAAGAATAAGGAAAACAGAAACAAATGAGAGGGTAGAATATTCCTGGGAGATACAGAAAATGTCCACAGATCCCCAGAGGTTTGGAGTAAACCTGCTCCAGGACTTCTGCTGGACCCCAAAGCCCAGCAGTGAACAATGAAGGAGAGGAGAATTCCAGAAGGAAAAGGCAACCTTTGAAAAGTGGAACTTGAACCCAAAGGCTGAGAGCAGCGAGGACTGTAATTCTGACGAGTTAAGGAGCCCAGGCAAAAGAGAAAACCGTGCCAGGAGCTCCCATCCAAACAATAAAGCCTTTTTCAACACGTCAGGAGCAGGGAGCCTGTTAGCGAGTCCCTGTGGCCAACAAATGACTCCAGGAATGAAAGATGCCCTCCAAAAACACTGGCCAAAAAAGCCAAATGAATTGTTTGCCTCGTGGGCCACTGCGGAGGGAGGCAGGAAGTTCCCTTGTGGAGCGTTTCAGCACGGCCATAAATCACTTGGGAAAGGGGAAATTAATGAGGTGACAAAATCCACAGATGAAACGGTATTTTTGTTTGGAATTAGCCAAATCTCCAAATCCAATTTATCCCGTCTCAAACGGATTGGGAAGACTCGCATGCAGGACCTCAGGCTGCTCGGGGGATGGTTTGCTGGGGATGCCAACAGCTCCCACCTTCTCCCATGCTCCTGGCCACGCATTCCCAAGGCTTGCCCCATCCTTGGCTTCTCCATCAGCTTAGGAGAACATCACCAAAACGATCACAGCAAATCAAATGGGGCGTTTTGTGCAGTTTTAAGGAGCTGGATGGGTTTGGGAAAGGGTCTCACCAAGCCTGGGGGCCACGGCAAGTGGAGGATGAGTTATGACATGGAAATAGGGGTGGGGGAAAGCAGGAATTTGGGAAAAAGAGAGGAGAGCAAGTGTTCCTCAGCAAGGAGCCATCAGCTGGGATCAGCCATGTGTTGAAGTGCTGCTTAAAGGGCTCTGGGAGAGGAGAGAGGTGCAATTCAGTGTCGGTGAGCACAAAGGGATGTGCCTGGGAAACAAGGATTCCAGATGTAAAGCCAAAGCTATAGGCTTTTAAACAGCTAATTACATTCCTGGAAGCTTCTGGAGCATTTTCTGGAATCATCACACTATTGGTGTGCATTGTACATAGTTTTTTTTCTATATATATATTCCTGTGCCACCCAAAAAAGCAGATGAAATTAGGAATATATGGGAAAAGAGGAATGGGAAATGCTGCCCATGGCACACTTACAGCCCTGAAGTCCATATGGGAATGGTCACCCCATTTCCACATGGGAAAATATGGAAAAGGGAGCAAAAGCAGACAGGCAGCAACGAGATGGGAAATGGCTTGGGGGTAAGAAGAGCCTGGGATGCTCCACACTGAAGAGGAGAGGGTCTTGGAAAGTTGCTCCAAGCCATGTCCAACCTGGCCTTGGATGCTCCCAGGGATGGGGCAGCCACAGCTTCTCTGCCCAACCTGTGCCAGGGCCTGCCCACCCTCCCAGGGAAGGATTCCTCCCCAAAATCACATCTAAACCCACTCTCTGCCAGTTTGAAGCCATTCCCCCTTGTCCTGTCACTCCAGCCCATGGAAATATTCTCTCTCCACCTTCCCTGTAGCTCCTCCAGGTACTGGAAGGCCACAATGAGGTCACCCCAGATCTTCTCTTCTCCAGGCTGAACAATCCCAGTTACTTATTATTGGGTTTTCATTGCTAAAAAAACCCCAAAAAACAAAAAGGCAGAACCTACACAGGATTAAACCCTTGGCTCAGGCTTTCCTACTTCCTTTAAACCTGGCTCCAGGCTTTGATGTCGACTAATTAAACCAAGCAGGCAGTTTAGCAAGGCCGGGTTTATCGTGGGGATCTCAGAGGCAGCACAGGCACTCTCCTGCTGGTTTAGCTCATCCTCCCTTTCCAGCACCTCTGGACACCTCAGAAAAGTGGAGATGAACACAACAATCCATATTTTCTTGGCTCCAGGTGGGATGACACCGATCCAAAGCGACTGAACGCTGTCCCAGTAAGACCAAAACAGCATGACCAGGCAATAGGAAGGAGGAGAAAAAAGCATTATCAGCTTGACTTTTGTCCAGTTATCCAAATTTACAACCTTGGCTTCTCGTTTCATCCTGAACTTCCAGGCAATAACAGGTAAAAGTACATTGCTGTGTTACTGCAGGGCAGCCATCTCCTCCCTTCCAGGGGGACTTCAACATGGTTATTCTGGGATTTTTGACCAGGCAGGACCAAGACATCGAGCTCTGGGCATGCAGAGTGGAGCTCAACACTTGCCCAGCTCACTTTTAAGAGAGTGTATCACATCTGGCTTCAAGAGACAGAGTTGTTTCCTTGTTTATTTGAGGCAGAACTTCAATTACAGCCTTTTTGTCATAAATCCCTTTATGGTTTGGATCTTACACACGCTCCGACCTAGTTCTGTTTCTCTGCTGCAGTGGCAGACACTGGGGTCAGAACACCTGGATTGAATTTGCAAGGGCTAAATGATTTCAGGGCAAGAACTTTGAAAACCTGAAAGAAACTCAATTCCCACCTCGGTGGCTGCTGATGTCAAATTTCCAGGCATCTGGTAAGCAGCTCAGTTTACACAGGTTGTGTCTTTGGGGAGTGAGGGGAGAGAAATTAGTGCCTTTTTTTTTTTTTTTCTTCCCCATTTGATGCTCTGGGGAGTTTTTCATGAATTACCTGAGCTGATAATATGATTAAGTGAGGGCTCTGTGCAGTGGTGAACGTGGGCTGTACACTGAGATTTGAGACCTGAGCAGAAGAGCCCAGGAAATCGGTCACTAGAGGAGGCAATTACTGAAATGAAGGGAAAATACACCGAGATTCTTATCTTGTTAAAACACGGTGGAAAACAAAGCGAAACAAACTGAGAGAAACCCCAAAGATATCACCTTACAGGTGCAGCCTGAGTGGAAAGGGCGGATATATTCCCCCTGTAAGTGTATCTGAGAGACAGTGCAATTCCTGAAATTACTCTGAACTCTGGCAAAACACGCCTGAATATCCAAATTTAAAAAGAAAGAGAAATTCCTTTGAAAGCCAGAGCTCTCCCCCTGCACCAGCACTCACAGCAAACACATCACTGAGCTGGACTTTGAGGAAGAAAAGAGTAACTTGTACCAAAACATTTGATAAAAGAGTAACTTGTACAAAAACATTTGATAAACAGGGTCCTTCAGTTTGCTTGTCAACCCAGTATGTCTCATTTTGTGACTGGAGAGAGAAAAAGGAGTTGGGGAGAGGTTTTTCTAATGAATAATTCGGGTGACAGCTGAATGAGGTTTCAAACATTTCTATGGCCAAGTCTCTACACACTAAAACACCCACAGGTGAAGAATAAATCAGAAAGGCCCTTGAGGTGCTCACATGTTCTGTTCTCTTCCCCCTGCTCTAATCAATTAAGTGCAATCATTTAATAACTACCTATTTAACTGGGCAAGTCAATCAGGTGGAGAAACTCAGATTACTTCTTTCTGGAAATGCTGCTGTAGATAAGAAACACCAAGTCCTGCACCATCCTAAAGGAGACCTGTCACCAGCTCTGATGTCTCACCCACGTGGGGAATGGACATTTTGAGGTGTCCAGATCCAGCCAGAGACACCCAGAGAACCCAGGAACAAAGAACTCACAAAACACTCAAAGGATGAGGGACTTGTAGCCTTGAAAGCACCGACTGTGAAAACAACCAAAGGTCAATGAAAGGACAATATCGTGATGAAATAACAAATTAACATACCCTGTCAGGCTGATAGGGTGGTCAAAAGGTCAGATGTGATCCTCTGAGCACAATTCAGGCTGAGGAGATCGAAGATCACAGGAATTGCCATAGTGGATTAAAGGAAATCCTTAACAAACACCTCAACCATGGGCTGGAGGCAGCCAAATTGTCCCTGACCTCTGCAGGCACTGTGATCCCTCCTCCAGGACACAGAGAAGCTACAACTCAACATTAAATCATCCTTCAAATCTGTGCTAACACAGACACATCCCCCCAAAAAACCCCGAAAGGTCTTAAGGTTCAGCAGGGGTTCCACAGGACTTTTCAATCCCAACTTTAGGGCAGCTTTGGAACGCTCCCAAAACACACACAGTTCTCCAGCCCACCTCCTTAAACTCTGCTCCCACAGATGCTGAGCCAGAGTTTATAAGGTATTAAAAGTCTCTCTTAGCGTGGTCAACAGAATTAAATAAACAGGAGGAAGTTTCCCTTCATGGAAACAGAGACTCCTCAATCCCCACATTCATCCTGGTGACTCAAAGCACCATGTCCACCCAAAAACCCCACCTTTTCTTCCCTCACTTCATAAGTCACAGCACTGAGGGTCAGGTTACTGCAGTGGAAGAGGGAGAAGGTTCCCCACCATCCAGCAGAGCTCCCTGGGATGCGTGTTGGCCATATGTGTGTGCTGGGAATGGGAAGCAGGGATGGACTCCTCAGAGCTCCTCCCTTCCACACTGGGAGCAGGACAGTGGCCCATGTGGATTTGTGCTCCACATCTCCAATTACTACCACTTATCTCCTCCTCTAAATGACAATCCACATCCATATTCAGGAGTGAGGAACTCCAAGCAGCAATTCCCTCTCCCCACAGGAAGAGGGGAGGGACATAAACGTTTTTAGAGTTGTCTGCAAACCACAATCTGCCTCATTTGGCATCACCCCTGGAAGCACCAGAAATGGCCCAGAGTTTAATGGAACTCCACGTGCCATGCAGATGGCAAGAGTGGAGAAACCTCTGGAGAGGCCACTGAACAAGCTGGCCTTTGGTGGAATCCACCTCAGGCAGTATCACAACATCTCATCCAACGTGTTATGCAATTCCCAGGATCCCTGCACCTCTTTATCTCCCAGCTCGGGATGCAAATGAACAGAGGCCACCTGGCAGGTTTGGTTCTGTGGAGAGGAGATGTTCTGCTTGACATCAGTGGCTGAGGACATAAATCACTCCGTCCTGAAGGTCTGGGGGCAAGAGAAGAGCTATTTTCTGGCTCCAGTGAAACTCAGATATGACCTTGGGAAAGCATCTAAGGAAGCTTATCTGGGAAGGGGCACTGAAGTTAGAAATGTAGCAGTGGGTCCTTCTGGCCCCTCTGGCAGAATCAGAGGAGGGTCTGGAGGAAATGTCTTGTCTTCTGTGCAGGTCAGGCTGGGAGGACGGGCAAGCTCCTCTGGGCCCTGTGACTTCAGTGTCTCCTCAGCCCGTCCCAGCCAGACCAAAACCTGCAGCATCACCATCCTGCCTTATCTTGAAGGAAGAAGGATTAGACAAGTATCAGTTCATCCCTCAGGCTGCAAAATCCAGACTGTGTTCACCAGGAATCCAAGGAGCAGGATGGGCCTGCAGGCAACGGAGCCAGGACTTGCTGGCACCTGAGAAAGTTAATTGTGCAGAGCCCCTTTGGGCCTCAGCCCACATTTCAATCCCTTTGGGTCTCATCCCACATTTCTGCCCTTGGCCTGGGACCTGCAGCAGTTTTGTGCCACTGGAAGGGGCAGCATTCCCAGGGCTGGGCTCCCACCAGGCTCCCTGCATTCCATGGCTTGAGACAGGACCTGGAAACATCTGGTTCCAACAAGCAGACCTTAAAATGCAAATTATAGAAGTGTTTAGGTTGGAAAAGCCCTCTGAAATCATCGAGTCCAACCGTTCCCCAGCACTGCCAAGGCCACCACTGACCCCTGTCCCCAAGTGTCACATCCACAGGGCTGTTAAACCCTCCAGGGATGGGGATTCCACCACTTCTCTGGGCAGCCTGGTGACTCCTTCTGTGAAGAAACTGTCCCTAATATCCAACCCAAAATGGTATGGTTGGCAAGGGTTTGGACAGATCTGAAACACCTCCCAGGTGGGGGAAAGGTTTTACATCCCAGAATTAGTGAATTCTTTATTATTGGTTTATTCCTGATTTATTTCTCTGCTCTCTTTAAATAAAACAGACCTTTCCAACAGGCACAGAGCACTCACAGCCACTCAGGGCATATTTAGGGACTTCATTAAATCACCAGTGCAGACTAATTCAGCTGCTGGCTGTGGCTGAAGGAGATTCTCCACATTCTCCTGAATTATTTAGCCTCAGAAGGTCCTTCTGCAATAACTGATCCTTGTCTTCGTTCCTTCTGATCAGTTCAAGCATTGGAAAGCTCTAGAGCAGCCCCAAACCCTCCATCTCCAGGTGCTCAGCACCACGGGCACACACACCTGTAGAACTTCACCCACTGGCTTCTTCCACAGGGAGAATGTGCCAGCTCTTCCCACCACCTTCTTCTTATCTTCCAGCAATCACTGATCCAGGACCCTCCTCCTTAATCCATGTCTTACCCTCCCTGAAAACCTTTTGGAAACTCAACTGGTCCTCCCCAAGCGTTGACTCTGTGTTAGAACTTCCATCAACTCCACAGAGCTCTCCCAACACACCGCCCTGGGCTTTTGGGGGTGACCTGGGGCCCGGAGCAGAACTGCAATCCCATCAGGCACCGTCCAGGGATTCGAAAGGAGAGTTCACAGACAAGTTAATAGTTGAGCGATTTCATCCTCCACAACTGCCGGGTGAACCCACCCGATCCCGGCGACTGATAATGGTAATTGTGTCTATCTCCAGCACCATCTCATCTCCAGACATTTCAGCCTGAGACAGATGAAAGCACAAAGGGAATTGCATTCATTTTTCTGCCGGCAGTTTAGCTGCCCTAAGTGCATTTCTTTTTTAGACTTTAATTTTTTTTTATAGCTCCTACAAACCGTCAGGCCAATGTTCTGCTTCGGATGCGACTGAAGAGAATTTAGCATTAATTTTTTTATACCTTTCAAGCTATTTCTCTTCTCTTTTCATTGTGTCTTTATGTATTTTTAGTCTGGGGTGGTTTTTCCTCACTTCACCAAATTTCTTGCTTTTTCAGGGTGCTTTTATGTATATTCTCACCATTATGTTTAGGCATCCTGGTATCTTTTTATTAATTTTCAAGTGTTTCTTGAGAGGTTACATTTGATCTTAATTCCTACTGTAGTGTCCTTAAATACTTTGATGCCGAGTTTATAACTCTTAGTTGCTCTCTCACCTTCTTTTTAACCAACTTATTTGAGTTCATATCCCTCCTTTCTGAATTAAAACACAACTGGAGAGGATTTTTGGCCTTTCAACAACCCTGCAGGAACAAATCACATCATTGTCACTGTCACTGAGTGGCTTTCCAAGAGCTGGATTTTGAAGGAGGGATTGGAAAAGACCAAGGCCAGCACAGCTTCTCCTTTCTGGCTTCCCTGAAGGGTCATGGATGAAGTTCCTGCCCCAGGACCTCCTTCATCCCATCAAAATTCCTGCGCAAGGTCAGGTGCACCCAAAATATTCCACCCAGCTGCCTTCAGCAGGAGAAAGCTCTGCCTGCTTTCCTCAGGGAACGCTCAGGAACATCCCCAGTCTTTCTTTATGTGGAGAAGACAACCAGGAAAGAGGCAGCCAGAGATGGAGCACGAAGACACACACAGGCTGCCCCAACCGCCCGAAGTGACGAAACGGGGATTTCGCAACCCAAAACCAACAGCGATTATTTGAGGACCTGTTTTATCACAGGGGGGTTTGTCCACCACCCAAAGCAAACGTGCTCTTCTCGTGGTGCTCTGCACAGAGTTTACAAACAGCAGCTTCTGCTCCTCCTGAGGGACGAAACAGGGAGCTCTGAAGGAGAAAATGGGAAGAGCAGATGAGGAGAGCAAAGGGCTGGAGGCAAAAGATGGCCCAAGGCATTCTGTGAGCTGCTAGCAGTCAAGGAGAGCACACACAGAAAAATAATGAGAATAAACATCATTCCAAGCAAAAAGAAAGGTGAAAATTATAAAGCCAAGACACTTGGGCGAGCAGATGAGGACACAAAAATAGCTGAGTGGAACTACATGACCTGGGGCATCTTATGCTTATGTGAATGAGATGAGGTGAACCAGAGGGTGATGGGGAGGACAGAGACACCTCTGTGGCTCCAGGGAAACGTCTGAGGAGGAGTCCCCAGGGACCATGAGCACCCCAGCATGGCTGCAGGGGAGGACATTCCATGGTCCCATGTCCTGTGTTCCAACAGGACCTTGATGGAACAAAGGAACAGCTGAGGTACAACGTGGTGAATCGAGGAAGGGGCTCTTTTATCTCTTCAGGATTTGAGGTTCCACTGATTTGGAATAAAAGTGTCTTAGTAAATGGAAGTTATGAAGACTATTCTGCAAGGAATAAAGGACTGGAGCAGTGACAGACACACAGACACCATATCAAACCATCTCTTTTGCTACTTTGAAACATAATGTTGGGTTTGTGAAGCTCTATCTCGGCACTGGATGGGGGTGTAAAGAGACCAACTTGCCAGTCCTTATTGTCTGATCCAAAGTGACACTCAGGAACCTGCAGGAATTGTCCCAATTCACTCTGTTATTTGACTTTCACACCCTTAGAAATGCTCCCTGTATTTAAACAGTATGGAAGCAACATTTTAGTGCAGCATCCCATGCAAAATTCAACGTTCTCCACTCCCTACCTGGATCTCAGCTTGCCTCTTCTGCTCTGCCATGTGCTGATCCCCTCTCTCCTTTTCAGTGCCCTCACTGTGCCTGCTCTGTTCTGTCACGGGGCTGTTTGGCCTTTGCAAGAACTGCTTCACACCTGCAACAGGACTGGAGTGCTGTTCATTTCTGAAATCTGGATCCAACCCAGTCCCAGGGTCATTCTCCCCAAGCTCCTGTGGTGGACGTGTCCCCCCTCCAGCAACGCACCCTCAGTCAAACCCAAATCCATCCCTCTGAACAAAGGGACATGGAACAACTGCTGCTTTGGAAGTAGGAGGTCAAACCCCATTCCTTCCTGCGATTTTGAATGAGACTTGGCCCACCTTTTATCAAAAAAAGAGCAATTTTAATCCCCAAACTGCTCCGCTGACGTTCAAAAGTAACATGTCATAACCAAACTTGGTTAAGGAGAAAGCTCTTAATTTGCTTCACAGCGTTTATGGCCAGAGGAATGAAATCAGCTCACCAGCCAGAAGTGCTGTGTTTGACAACCCAGTCCATCTCTGCCCCTGCCCTGATGCTGAGCACAGTAATAAGCATTAGATTAACCCATTTGATCACTGGAGACCAAATTACTGAGATGGAGAACAAAAGAGAGATCAAAGGGCCACTAATGCCCTTAACCAGCCCCTTCAGGGATGGGGAAGTGACGAGGTGAGAACACATCCGTGGATCTGGGCAGATGATTCAGATCTCAACATGCAGAGGAAGAGGCTACACACCCAAAATTTCAGATCATTTCAGCGGGGTGGCTGCGGGGGGGAAGAGAGTCTTCCACCGACATCTGGCAGCACCGCGGGAACCCACACACCCCGAGCACATCCAGCGCAGCCTTCTCTCTCCCTGCTACCTTTGAACGCTGACCTACATGTTCCAGCGCCTTGTTTTGAGGGAAGGCCAAGCCTTGATGCTCCTAAAAACAAGATGAAAAGGTCCCAAGGCAACTCTTGGCCAACTCCTGCCTGAGCCGTGCTGGCAGCGAGCCCGAGGCTCCGAAGCATGAGATGTGATTATGATTCCTTAATGCAGGCTGAGAGTGTTGTGGGCAAATGAAAGGCTGGGCAACGCTTCCTGTTCCTCAGAGCCAGGGAAATCAGGGCAAAAGAAACAGGGATGGAAGAACAAATCACAGAACTCAAAGACAGAAGAGCCCACCATGACCAGCCATGTCTTTATACCCCATCCTGCTGCAGCTCAAGACCTCAAGTGGAAGGAAGCCTAAAAGGGGGATCAAACATGAATGTGCATTGCCCAAGTGTGATATCTCCCCTGGACTGAGGTTCAGTTTACAACTCTACTTTCTTTGCAACCCAGAATTTCATCTCCTTCGCTCTTGGCAAGCCCCGCAAGGTGGATTTTTATGATACTCAAGATGATGCCTGAAGGTCAAACTCCACTGCACATTCCCCATGGCACTTCTGTGTTAATTTTCTCCTTTTAGGTAAAAAGTTGATTGTTTTCAGACTAAGACTTTTGGGGAAAGTCCACAGAAAGCTTTTAGGCCTGTTTGAGAGCTCTTGGTGTGGGAAAACACAGAGATACGACACATGAAAACGGACATCAATTTTTGCCCAGAGCAAAGTCTGACACAGAGTCAGAAACTCTGAAAAATGTTCCTTTAAAAATCAAGGATTCACCTGCAGTCCAGAACAGCAGGAAATACCTCCCAAGGCTCTCACTGGATGGAGGCACAGAACCAAAAGTCGTTTCTGTGATGGGTCAGGATCATTTGACCACAAATCCAGCCTGAAGGCACCACTAAGGCCTGTTCCCCTTCTCCTGCAATCTCACCCCTCTGCCAGCTTATCTTTGGGAAATGTCCACTTGTTCCCTGGGTGTATTCCAGGAGGGGGGACGTGGCCAGATGTCCTCTGTTGAGTGTCACTCACTCCAGCCCTGTGGATTCAGCCTCCTGACCACGGATCTCTGCTGGCTTCGTGTCTCCTATTCCTGCCTGTGTGCTCTTCATGAGCCTCCTGATCCATCACCTTTTTAGCACTGAAAATCTTCAGTTCAGGATCAATCGATGCTCACATGTCATAAATAATCCTACTGAGCAATGACCAGCACCAGATGGTGCACTGGGAAAACTGGGAGGTGTAGGTTTAAAGTCCTTTAAACTCCTTACACAGTTTCCTGCCACATGTTTTCTGGATGAGGAGAGGAGAAGACACACCATGGAAAACTCCAGCTCAGCCTTTAGATGCTCAAAAGAAGGGAAGAAAGAGCCTCTGAGCTGGGTTGGACGGGACCTTAAAGCTCATCCAATTCCACCCCTGCCATGGGCAAGGACACTTTCCACTAACCCAGGTTGCTCCAACCTGGCCTTGGACACTTCCAGGGATGGGGCAGCCACAGCTTCTCTGCCCAACCTGTGCCAGGGCCTGCCCACCCTCACAGGGAACATTTTTTCCCCAAAATCCCATCTAAACCCACTCTCTGCCAGTTTGAAGCCATTCCCCCTTGTCCTGTCACTCCATCCCTTGCCAAGACCCTCTCTCCATCCTCCTTGCAGGTTCCCTTCATGCACTGTGATTAAACCACCCCAAAACATCCCTTCTCCAGGCTGAGCAATCCCAATTCCCTCAGCCTCTCCGTGTCACACCTAAAAACGTGGGCCCTGTAAGAGCTGTCTGCCTCAGTGCCATGTCCCCTGCTGAAGGTTCCTGCCAGAGTCCCACTTTTTGGGCCCTGCTTTTCCCTGGGCTGCAGTCAAGGCTGGTGGCTCCGTTGTTGCTGCTGCTGGGGCAGTTCTTGCACATTTCTTAACGCCAAGCTGGGTCTGTGTACTCTGGTACGAGCTGTTCCAAGAGGCAGAAACTGCTGCTTTGAACTCTCGGCCATTGTGCTATCTGACCACTTTATTCACAGGTAATTTAAGTCCCCATTATCATTTGGTTCGACTTTCCCACTTCTTTGATCTCTGTCAACATTATGCACTCCACATCCTTTTGTTGATCCAGGAGCTGGGAGTAGAGAAGAATATACTAATATATTTGCTTTGGTTTGGGTTGGGAGTGTAACCCTCTGTGAGCTGGGAAGGAGTTGATCATAATTCCAATTGCAACCCTGCGGGGTTCACTGCAGCAATTCCAAGGGTTCATTATCAGTGCACACACCCCACACCCCTCTGACTGGATCTGGGATTGATTTTCAGCTTCTGAATTGTACACACCACCGAAAAAGTGAAGGTTCAGGCTGCACCTCCAATTCTCACTCATTCCACCCTAAACAGATCAACTTGAATGATTTTTAAATAATTTATTCCTCGGGAGGGGGAAGGAAGAGGATAACCCTTGGGTTTGGGGTTCAGAGCCTCCAGGGAACTTGTTCTGTGGGCTTTTTTTATAGACTTTTTTTATTTTATTTTTTTAAGATGTTTTCCTGCAGTCCTGAGTTAAAACGATGTGCTCAGAGGGTAAGTGGAACTTGACTTTCTCCTACAATCACCTCATTACACAACTGCTGACTTTGTACCGAAGTGGAACACAGTATCGTGAGCCTTGTAATAAAATAATGCACGTTGGGAAAACTGGGTATGTCCTTTTGCCAATCAGTGGGACTGTGCCACTGTCCCACATCTCCACTGGAATTTTCTGTGTGTACACATGTGAGGTGATTGGTGATCGCTTTGCCCTCTCTGGAGTAACATGAGGTTATCCAGCTCTTTTTAAATATCATTATTTGGGACTTTTCCCCAACTTTTAACACTGTTTTCCAAATACAAGGCACAGAAGGAGAGACTGGAGCGATTCCTGCCACACCACATGCACTCAGGGAACCAACCCTGGGTACAGGATTGGGGTTTTACACACTCAAATAAAGAGCTGCTAATGCTCAGTTTTAGTGGTATATTCTTGTACATGCACTGTCCTAAAGTGGTGAACTATTTCTCAAATAAAAAGGGGTTTTTAATTCCACAGTAAGATTTGCATGTGAATTCTGTTGTAATTGGAAAACTGGAAAATTCTTAATTCTTCCCTCAACTCTCTCCAGTGATTCTCTCCTTTTCTTTCCAATGCAATTTCCCATCTACCTTCAAACCACCATCAGCTTGCTCAGTATCAGAGACTGAGACATGGGCAAGAAGGAAACTGGGACTTGTTCCACAAAAATCAGCTAATAGAGCAGCAAAAGTATCAAAAGGAGAGGCCACAGCAATCCTGTGAAAGGGAGTTCATGTGCAGACAGCCCCAGGAACTGCAGATCCCAAAGCACGTGGAGATCCATGGAGATCCAAACATGCTCCTTCCAACCTCCCTGTCTCAAAGCTTTGGTTCCTCCATCTTTAATACGGGGCAGGTTTGGACTCCCAAGGCACTTTTCCCAGCAATCCAGAGATCACAGAATGCTGGAATGGGTTGGGTTGGAAGGCACCTCAAAGCCCATCTCATCCCACCCCTTACCATGAGCAGGGACACCTCCCACCAGCCCAGGGTCCTCCAAGCCCCTTCCAAACTGGCCTTGGACACTTCCAGGGCTGGGGCAGCCAGTTTCTCTGCCCAACCTGTGTCAGGGCCTGCCCACCCTCCCAGGGAAGATTTTTTTCCTACTATAAACTTCCTAAGCTAAACTTCCACCCTGGAAACTGTGGAGCAGCTCCCCACGGAGCTTCCCGTGTCCAGCAAGAGTTAAAGCTCGGGGCAGGTGCTCTCCCAACAAGCTGGAGCACTGAACAAGCCCGAAGATGATTTCTGCAAGAAGTCTGAGCTGTTGGTTTTTTGACCTATAAAGGCTTAAGTGGCTCTGCCTGCTTGAGAAATTCCTCTCCCTTTGCATCACACGCCGCGCTGGAGTGCCGGAGGTGGGAACACTGCCGGGGTTCCACTGGCACCTTCCTGCTCACCCACCACTGGGCAACGATGGAAATCCAGGGATTTCCCACCAAAACCACTCACAGGATCCAGGGCTGCGAGGGAGAAATCAGCACCGGGGTTATTTTATTATAGGGGCAGAGGATATTGCTAAAGTAGCGTGCTACAGTCAAAGTCCATTTCTGGAGGTGATCCTGGAAAATAAGAGCAGGGAAAAACGAAACCAGGAAAACGTTCTGGTAGAAGTGCCTTGGGAGAGGCTCCATTCCTTCATGTGCCTACATGAAAGGGAGAAAGCATTTCTAAAATTATATTGACCAGAGCACTATGAAGATAATTATGAGCTGAAGAGCACCTGACTTGACCATAGGGCCAGCTCTGCACCACTGCTCCTTGAGCAATCCCATCACAGCACTGGCTGAAGGGAGCACTGCTTGGGAAACAGGACTGGGCCATCCAAGTCCCATCCAAGAGAAGGCCTCTTTCCTTCACTGGGGAGTTGGGCTCGGTGATCCCTGGGGGCCCCTTCCAGCTCAGAACATCCTGTGGTTCTGCTGAAGCAACTTCTCCCAGTAAGGACCTGCAGTTTGTGTTCCCCTGGAAGGGCCACCTGCATCTTACAGGGTCTGACACAACCCACACTCCTTCAAAAACACTGTAAAAACCAAACTTCTTCTCTCATTAACTGCAAAGATGATAATGTTGTGTCCCTAAACTATATTTAAAGAACTGATTGTGGGGGTGTGTGTGCACAGCCTGACGTTTATTTAAGCAGGAGTTGCAATGCCATCAAAGTCAAGCACGTGACCCAAAGTTTCTGCAAGATTGGGATGTTGACAAGCACGTGCAAAACGAGACGTTCCAACAAAGCCTAATCCTGGTGCATTTAAGATCCAACTATCAAAAAGCAAACCAAAAATAAGTCCTTCCAGTAATTTCTTACTTATTTTGTTCCTTAAGAGTCATCCCCCATTATTTCCCATTTTCTCTTTCCAGAGGCAGGATGGGGACCCAAACAACTTCAGAAGTCTTTTTATGTCCCAGATGTCGATATTTAGCGGCAGAATAATAAACTTTCCCGTGAGATCTGCGCGAGAGGTCACAGGTACACCTGGCCAAGCTTTCCCAGAGCACAGTGCCTGGCACCGGGCAAACATCCTGCTGCAGGAGGCACAGCCTGACCCCCATCCCGACACGGCAAACCACCTGAAACCAGACCCGCCGGACTTCCCGCACTGGATTCGCTGGCACACGGAATGGCAGCCCTCACCTGCACACACCGAGCGGCCCAAAAACACCCAAACTCTCAGGGTTTTTCCCCAGCCGGCTCCATTCCCAGGGGGATTTTCAAAGGATGCAGCTGGACCCTGCTCACAGCTGGAATTCCCACTGGGAGTTTGGTCCCAAAGCTCCACACATCCCCCAGGAGAGCTCATCGTCCCCCCGTTTCCAAAAAGGCCCACTCTATACTTTGTGCTCCATTGCAACACCACTGTAGTTTTTGTAAGCAATAAATATTGACTTTCCTGGACGTTGCCTCACGACAGAACAGGGCCTGGAGTACATTTGGCTAAGATATATTTTTGCTTTTTTAGCCTGGCAATGTAATTTTAGAGCGGAGCTTTAATCCTGAGGAGTTCAAAAGGCGTGGAAACCCAGACTTTAGACATGTCACAAACTGTCCATGTTCATTCTCACACAGGTGACCACGTTCTACAGCTGGCTCAACTGTGTGTCTTTCCTTATAAAAAAATTATTAATTTAATTTAATTTACAGAGCTACAAATTTAATTAAGATTTCGACATCCCCCATTTGGAAAGTCCGTGCGAAAATTAAGATTTAATATTCATGAAGGCTGTTTTGTCGTATTTTATTTTTATTTTGTTGTTCTCAGGAATAAAGCACACGACTGCCAGGCAAATTACCCACAGAACTGCGAGAGGGCACACGAGGTGTGAGGAAACTGAGCCCCAAACTCGGCGTGTGCAGGACATGGGGCCGTTCAGGGAATGGCTGTGCAGCACCTGCACCCCCAGCCTGCTGGTCAGATGCTTTTCCCTCAGGAAAAGTCAGAAACCAGCATTAATTCGTGGATAAAAATACCTGGTGGAGACACCACCGGAGCTACATTCAACTTTAGGGGACAGGCATCCAGAGCAGGGTCAGGGATTCTGGTGGGCACAGCCTGGATGGGTGTTGGAGCTGGAACAGCACAGGGTGTAGAAAACCCCACGGATTTCACAGGAAAACCCAATAATCCTGTTTCCTCTCAGATGTTTCACGTCTCAACATGTGACTCGACACACTCAGCTTTACAACACCAATCGAGATATGAAACCACCTCCGTGGAATCAGCCGACCACATCCACAATTCCCCATTAACAGGGCACAGCCGCCGCTCGGTCCCAAAGCAAGGATCGCCCCTTTGCACGACCCCGTCCCCCCCAAACCCTGGAACTGGGACACCCCAAACCCACCCAGGACAAACCCGTGCCAGGCGAGCAAAGCGGGACAAAGCACGGCCACCCTTACCTGGAGCAGCTTCCCCTCGGCCGGGGTCACCTCGGCGACGTTGGCGAACTCCCCTTCCAGGATGATGGGCTCCACCTTGAGCGGGATGACCCTGATGATGGCCTTCTGTGCCGCCGCCCGCTCCGACTCCACGGCGGCCGCCAGCGCCAGCCCAGTATGGCCCAGTGCCGCCTGCAGGGTCGCCATGAGCAGCCAAGGCCAGAGGACAGCCAGCTGCAGCTGGGGGCCTGCACTCATGCTACCAGCTGCAGCAGCGGGCTCGGGCCACACATACCGCTCGGGAACGCCGGAAAGCTCCTCGGGGGTCCCAAGGCAGAGCCCTGGCACCGGGCAGAGGGGCTCGGGCACCGCCAGCGCGGCTCAGCGGGCGACGCCAGCTCTGGCCATCGCCGTGCCGCTCGCCCGCTGCCACGTGCTCGGGGGCCGCCGGCAGCTCACAGGCATATTTGGAACGAGCAGGCTAAAGGAAAGGGGAAAATTATCCCAAATTGCGAGTCCCTCCTCCCTCTCCAAGGGATAAATCCGGAATGATCGGCGAAGTGGGTCAGAAAGTAGGAAATCAGTTTGGAGTTGCAGGAACTAGGAACTTGTTGGTCCCACCGGGATGAGGCACGGGGAGATGTCCCCACCAATGTGGAGTGCTCGTGTGTCCTGCCCCAGAGTTAGGAAGATCCACAGGCTCCAAACATCCATCCCAAACCCCCTGGGGAGACACCTCAGCTCCTCGCCAGCATTTCCCACAGCACAAGCACAACCTTGAGCGTTATCGGCGCCGCTCGGTTCCCTTCCCAGGAACCAGGCAAGGCAGTATTCCCTGAATTTACGGCGAAAAGCAGGTTTGCTTCGGTACCATTCCCTTCCGAACGCAGTCGATCCCTTCCATCTTCCTCGTGCCACAAGTGCTTCATTCAAGAGCAGCTCTACCTTCCCCCTTATAGCAATCCATGCTCCACTCCGGGTGCAGTTCTCCGGGACAAGTAATAAAGCACACAGCTCCTCTTCGTAGTTTCCCAAGTTCCCAGGAAAGAAAAAGGCCCCCCAAACGCTCTCAAAAGGTTTAGACA
>VZUH01006026.1:49784-63889 GCA_013401175.1 Xiphorhynchus elegans
TTTGAATAGAGTTCCTTTCATTTAACATTTGTTTCTGTTGTATTTTTCTAAACCACAAACAAGGGGGTTCACTTTTCCTGCATGGCTTGTTTATTGCCTGAAGCAGCCAGGATTTTAGGGAAGATCTGGGTTACCAAGCCCAGGGATGGATAAGCTCAACCTTGCCAAAACCAACCAACCCATCCCCACCGAAATTCTCCTGCCTCTTTTTTAGGGGACCTCCCCTTGAAGCTGTGGTGACACAGGTCAGCTTGTGGGATGCTCTACAGGATCTCCTCCACATTTCCAGGAGGGGAAAGTGGCCCCACAAAGCACAATTTAAATCCTTTTAGTTTGTCTAGGTGAGACACTTTGGTCAAGGTTGGCAATGGAACAATGGGAAGGGGTAAAAGATGGAGAAGCCAAGGCTCAAAATACTCACAATTCCTGGTCAAGTGAGAAAAGAGGAAAAATGGGTAAATTTAGATGAAGTGGTTAAAGGAAAGATGGGCATTTCACTGACAACCAGCCCTTTGCAGCCCTAAACCAAAAGCTTTGGGAATTATTGTCCCAAACACCCTTTCTGAGACCAGAAGTTCTTTAATTGTGATTTCCATCACTCAAACTGACCCCTGAAGTGCTGGATGGAAAAGGAGCTCACAGGACAAAAGGGAGAGGACAAAGATGGACTGTTGTAAAATAAATATTGGAATATCAGTGGCCTGAGTTGCAGTTGGCTGTTCTTATCCTCACACATTATCCTGGCCATAACCAAGTTGGATAAACTTGGATAAGCTTATATTAAAAAAAAAAAATCATGAATAAAAGACCAAGGTTGATATTTGCAAGGCAGGAAACTGGCTGATCAAGCTCGGGTAGGTCAAGCCTTTTTTCAACACACATAAGCATAACTTGCTTTGCTCGTCCTCTGTGAGGGGGAAAAATAAAAGGTATGAATTATGCTGTCATTTTTACTTGCATTTTTACTTCAGATCTTTTGATATCTGCTAAGCCAGGCCCTCCAAGGAGGGAGCAGTTTCCACCAGAAGGGTAGAAAGCATTTCAACCCTGTAGTTCTCTCATCTCAGAGATGGGGCCAGTCCCAAAAGTCACCACGGGTTTTTCCTCCTTCCTTGAGTGAAACTCAGGGCTGCAGAAATCTGTCTGGGGGAAAAAAAGGGGAGCTGTTTCCCAGTCTTTTCATGATATTAAAGAATTTCTTTTTGTCCAGGCATTCTTCAGAGATAAACATAGACTTATTAACTAAGACAGATTTTGGTGAGGTCAAGCACAAAACTTGGGAAGGCCATGAGGACACCCAGGACCTCCCTCGAGTCACCAAACCACTCCTTTCGTGTCCAGCTCTCCTTGGAAATCGAGATTTGTGATCCCCAGGTCTTTCACTTTCTCAAGTGATCTCAAGATCCTTCATTCCAGCATTCCCTAAACCTGCAGTTCCCTTCCAGAGGGGATCCTTGTGCTGGTCCCAGTTGGGATGAGCTGCAGAACCAGCAGGGCCAGTCGGAGGGGCAGGGGATGGGAAGGGCTCTGGTGGGGCTGGGAGGATCCAACACACGGCTCAGGGGTTGTGGGGGGAGTTCTCCTGCTCATTAGGAGGAAATATGGCAAGGATCAAGCAGGAAAAAAGGTGTTCTTAACTCCCAAGTACCAAGTTCTTACCTCCCATTTGAAGGCTGATTGCTTCGTCTTTAAAATGATTTATCCTAATCTGTGTGATATCATCTATTGGGTTTATGCATATTCTTAAATATATTTAAAATGTGCACTGGGAAATTGATGTACACGCAGAGAAATTCCATAATCACAGTGGTTTGTGTCTCGCTGTCACCCTCTTGATTCAGCTCCTTGATTTTCTCATCAGTGGGTTCCCATTTCACACTGGAATGAAACACTGATTTGATTCTACAAAGCAGCTTTGTGGATGAGGCAGTTTCTGCAGGTGTTGCTGTTTGGGGACACACAGGGCTCATTTAAAAATAAACACATTATTCCCAGGACAGACAATCTTTCAAATCTGCAATTGTTCTGGGAGAGGGAGAGAAGTCCTTGATGAAATCAAAGTTAGTCCAATGTTCATAAGAAATAAATGTAATAAAAATCACCTGAGATGGCAAACAGAGAGTTTGTTTGCAACACTTGGCTCTTACACAGGGTTTTACATGAGGTGCTGTGATAACCAATAAAGTTTTTATTCTCTTTGCCTGTTGCTTTTGTTGAGGTGATGCTGATTTTTTGTGCAGTTCAGAGCAACAAAGGCAGGAGTTGATCAACAGCTCTTGGACATCCTTCCAAAGAAGCCCCAGATGTGGGAATGACTCAAGAGCTGATTCTGAGCAGCTTTCTGATGAAATCTGCCCATCTCTGAGAACATTCGGTGAGCTGTGGACAGATCACAGAGCTGGGTGCTGCCAAAAACCTCAATGGTATCTGTGTTTCCCTCCCTGGAAACTCCAAGGTGTGTTTGCAAACCTCCAGAGGAAACCTCTGAAGGGCTTCTGTGGAGATAAAGCAGGAGAGCAACAGGAGAACTTTCTTGTAACCTGCTGGAGTGATTTTGAGGGAAAACAAATAGATATTACAAAAAAAAACCCAAAAAACCACCACCAAACAAACAAACAAAAAAACCAAACCCCAAAAAACCAACCCAATCTTCTAAGAAAATAAAAGGAAAGACCTGAAGGGAAGAAGTTCTTGTCTAAACCACCAAATCCAGATCCCGTGTTCTGAAAAGCTCCAAGTAAAAAGCCCAAAGCCCTGAAGGAAGGAGCCTTTGCTGAGGGCAGGGATATCAAAGGAGAAGCTGGAGATTCATTCCCAAGGCTCCAAGTCTTCAAGTGGAGTCAGGAGTCGCCAAACAGACTTCACTCACACTTTTGTCCTGCCCTCTTAATTGGAGAGAGGAGATTTCTGGGCTCTTTTGTCTGAGATAACGTTAATCCCGTCCTGCCCTGGAGAAATTCCCAGCTCCAGCCCCTGCTCTTGGGAAAGAGCTGCCAGGGAACAATGATGTGCTTTGAGGAGACAGCCAGGAATGGCACCTCATGGCATGGCTTAATATTTCCTGGCTATGTTGGGAAAGATCCAGCTCCTTGTTCATCCAGATGGGATGGAGTGGGATGGGGAGGGGTTTGGCCAGGAAAGAGGGGTGGCCGTGGGAGGTGAGGATGGCACAGGGATGAGGGACAGGACCCTTCTGGGAGGAAGAGCAGGGCCAGCACTGCCAATTCCAGAGAAAATGCACCTGAAGGAACTAAGATAGGAGGTGATGGAGCCCCCCCTGTGCTGATCCCCACCTTGTCCCCAGCCCAGGGCACTGAGTGTCACATCCAGCCCTTCCTTGGGCACCTCCAGTGCTGGGCACTCCAAACCTCCCTGGGCAGCCCCTTCCAAGGCCTGACCACCCTTTTTGTGAGGAAATACCCACAATTGGGGGTATTCGGGGAAGGGATCAGTCCCTGCTTGCTCTGCTCCTGCCCCCCTTGGGCACTGCTCTCAGAGGAAAGGATGAGCTGATGGGAGCTTGGTGTGACCAAGGCCAGTGTTTTTATTCCCAAATCATTAGAGGATTATTGAGGCACTCACTCAATCCTGCTTTGTCAAAACTGGAAACAAATGGGATTAATTGGGTAGAAATACACATGGGGAATCTGGCTGGAGGGGTGACAACACTAACATCACACCCTAGGGACGCCTTCCTCTGGAGACAATAAAATTTTGGGGGCTCTCAGTGTTCACTCAACCCTCACCTTGGCTGGAGGCCCCGGGGCTGCAGCACGGCCAGTTCCCTTCTCTGGTGCAGAGTCTGTGATGCCCTAAAAACCCTTCACTCTTCCAGCCCCATCCAAACAGACCTTTGGGAATGATGCCAAGGCCATGCCAACCACTGAACCAAGCCCAGCACTTTTGGGGAGGGCACTGCCCAGGCCAGTGATCCAAAGAAGAGCCCTGGGTGGTGTTCCTGGTGAGCTCTGTGCCCACATGTTGGCACTGAGGGCTCTTTCCTGCAAGCCCAGGAAAGCTGAAATCCCCAAAATCCAGCTCTGGGATCCCCAGCACAGCAAGCACATGGAGAGAGTCCAGAGGAGTGTCCAAGGCCAGGTTGGATGGGGCTTGGAGCAACCTGGGCTGGTGGAAGCCCTGCCCATGGCAAGGGGTGGCACTGGATGGGCTTTAAGGTCCCTTCCAACCCAAACCATTCCCTGATTCTAATGAAACAAATGCAAACCCAATTATGATCAGCTCCAGACTGTCCCAAGCTCGAAGCACCTCCTGCTACGTCATTTCTGCAAGGATCTGTTGGGGATTGAAGGGATGTCTGGACCTTTCTCTGCACTCAAGGCAGCAACAGGCAGAAATTCAGGTTATCCTCAGCTCAGCTGGGCCAGAGGACACGACACTGACACTCTCCAGCAGCTTCCATTCCACTCCAGCACTCTCTGTGTGGGAATACCAAGGAAGAACCTTAAAACCATCCTTTCACTGTGAACTTCAAATGTCAGGCCCCAAAGTTCTGCTTAAGGGGAGCTGGTGGCTCATGTGGGGTCCCCAGTACTCAAAGCTGTGCAGGGAATTAAGGAATGCAGCTGTGCCTGGTCCTTCCTGATCAATGGACACGTTGGAATGGGGCTGGATGCAAAATCTGGGCCAGCTCTGGTCCTTTTCCAGCCAAAAGACCCATGGAAACAAGGGTGGGCCCCAAAGTCTCTTCAAGAAGGGGAGATGGGAAAGACAATGTTGTCTGAGCTTCAGCATCCAGGTGGGATTCTTTCCTTCCTCCTGCAAAGCCTCAGAGCTCTGGCAGCTGTCAGCTCTCTGCACGCCCCATGAACTAAAAGGCTCATCAGGACGAGATTAATTGCCTTCCAAAGGCCCCCATCTCAGAAAGCTGGAGTGACTCAAGCTCTGGGAGGTGCCTGTTCCCTGCTCTGAGTGTGTAAGGTGGACAGGCCCAGGCACATCCAGGTGACTATTACACATTCAGATGAGTCTTGGGCAAGCTCAATCCTCCGACTCGTTTTACAAGTGCGTTACTAACGCAGCCACTCTGCTTTTCTCAAGGGAAAATGTGGGGCTGCTCCCTCTGCATTCAGGCAGATGTTTCCAGCTGCTTCCCTCGTGTTCAGGGTCCCCTTTTGGCCCTGTGGATTTTAAGCCCTGCACACAAAGGAGATTATTTATCATTCAGAGTATCAGCATAGCTCAGCAGAGAGGTGACCAAGGGTAGGGGAACCCTCTACAGATGCATTGAAGGCATGACTGGACTTGCAAGCTCAGGTGGCACCAAAACTCCCATTTCTCACCCTCTCCTCGAGTGATTTTTGGTTATTCTCTGATGATAAAGCTTCACTGCACTGCTTTGATCCAATCCTACCTCTAGCAAAGGGTTTGAAAGCAA
Organism: Xiphorhynchus elegans; assembly: GCA_013401175.1. Taxonomy (NCBI): domain Eukaryota; kingdom Metazoa; phylum Chordata; class Aves; order Passeriformes; family Dendrocolaptidae; genus Xiphorhynchus; species Xiphorhynchus elegans. The sequence goes on from VZUH01006026.1 coordinate 55,180, forward strand.
ACAGAACCGAATCCTTCAAATAATGATGGTCTAAAAGGCCCAGGTGGGCATCTTTTCTTTTACTGCTCTTTCAGGGAGAATCTTAATGAAAAACCCCAGAGGAACCTTCACTGAAGTTAACAAACAAGTTGGAATACACATAAAAAGAAATATTTTAACAAGGTTATACTTTGATTCAGTTTAATGGGACTTCAAAAGGGAAATGAAAAGAATCAAGGATAAGATTCCTCTCGCTTAGGAAATACATATTTGAAGTATCACTTTGCAAGGACTTTAATCCTGGGGCTGTGCTCTTGAGATGAAGGAAAGAAGATGTTCCCAGGTGAAGAAAGAAGCTTTCAGCATTCTGTGTGTGACAGTGCACAGGAGAAAGGATGGTGGAGAGATGAAGAGATCATAGAATCTCAAAATGGTTTGGGTTGGAAGGGACCTTCAAGCCCATCCAGTGCCATCCCTGCCATGGGCAGGGACACCTCCCACCGGCCCAGGTGGCTCCAAGCCCCATCCAACCTGGCCTTGGACACTTCCAGGGCTGGGGCAGCCACAGCTTCTCTGCCCAACCTGTGCCAGGGTTGGTATCTTTGTCCTAATTTTGTTTAATTAAAAAAAGAGTGAGAATTAGGCTAACACTGATGAATTGTGGACAAATGGTTTTTTCTCCTGGCTGAAAACTCACCAGGGGACCCTCCAAACCTGGAGGAAGGACAGGAACACCAAACAGAGAATTTTTTGGCTTTAAAGGTCTCTCCTCCTTTTAGTCTTTACACTTTCTACCCAATTCCCACCTGGCACATCCACACGACAGAGCACTGCAGGAATATATTGAAAAGGATCACTTTTAACTGTCTTTTTGACAAGCAAGTGCAGAAATTCTTTTCACACCTGCTGGATTGGAGGGCTCTGGGCTCTGCAGGGAGGATGTGCAGCTGCTGGGCTGGGAAAGGGAAGTGGAAAAGCTGGAAAAGCTGGGGAATTCCTGTGCCTTTGGGATGAGATTGGCATGGAGAAGGGTGGAAAGAAGCTGCCTTGATGGGAAAAGTGCCCCCCAGTCAGCAGTGGGTGCAAGAGGAAGCCAAACAAGGGCTGGAGAAAGGACTTTCCCCAGGCAATGAAGAGCTGAAGCTCCCCAGCATTTTGGGGGAAGAAAGGCCACCTGGCCCAGGCTGTGCCCTCAGCCCTGCAGTGGCACCAGGGCAGTGCCAGCCCAGGCTCTGGGCAGCCTCCCATCTCCTCAGACCTGCAGGAACAAGTGCCCAGGGTTTGGAAAGGTGCTGTAAATCAAATAAATGTGGAGGAGCTGCCTAAACCAAGGCAGAGCAATCCAGAGAGCACTGCGTGTTCAATCTGGCAATAGGGGGGAAATAAGGGGGACTTGATGATGCTTGTGGGTCACTTCCAACCCAGAACAAGTTTGGGGATAGTTTGCCCCAGTAGGGTTTATCAGGAAGCCCAGGTTTCTCAGCCCTGGAGTTCCCAGCTCTCACTCTAAAAGAATTTTTTGAAATAGCCTCACTTTTAGCTCTTTCTGTCCTGGCCAGGTTGGACAGGGCTTGGGAAAACCTGGGCTAGTGGAAGGTGGAAAAGGTGGGACTGGATGGGCTTTGAGGTCCCTTCCCACCCAAACCATTCCCTGATTCTCTGATGGGAACGAACTCCAGATGGGCAACTTACAGTGATCATTCTGCAAGTTCACATGAAATCATTAAGAATCACTAAATAAATACAAACTGGCCCTGAAAATTTACGAAGAGGCAACATTCAGGAGGGATTATTTCATGCTCAGGAAAAGCAGGGAATAAGTATTTTTATTCTTGAGTGTTTTTATTTTAATCATATATTAACAGACAATGACCAGAGGTCTGAGAACTCCTTTGTTTATATTTTACCTTTGGATAGGGCAATTAAAATTATCACTTTTAACACATCAACAAGACACCACAGGACGCCAAGTTAGGAAGGAGCAGCTGCTTTACAGGAATTGTTCCTGGATGTTTAACACAGAGCTCCATGTTGCAAGACATTTGGAACAGACTGATGCTTTGCAAACAAAAATATCTTTTATCTCTCAAATTACCTCACATCTCCCATGCCTAAATCACCAGGCCAGGAAACTGCCAGCCTGTCAGAACTCGACTGGGAATCAAACCCACTGTTTGCCTTGTTGTGCCTTTCTAGAAACGGAGGCTCCAAGAGCCAAAGCTCCCTAAAACTGCATCCCTAAAAATAGAGGGCAAAAATCAAAAGGCCATGTCTTTGTGGGTGTTTGCTCTACCCCTGGCCTGCAGTGCATCAGTCAGGGCAGGTTTCACTGCACAAATCTGTAATGACTCATTATCTGTAATGTCTTAACAGAGTTAACATCACATCTTTAATTTAAATGCTTCCTAACTGGGTGCTGAGGTGAGTTCCTTCCCTTCTCAAGTGCTTTGTTTTGTTTTCTTGGTATTGCAGGTGAAGTCCCACACACCCCACAGAAAACCCCACAGGGATCAGATGGCAATTCCTGCCTTGAAATAGTAACCAAAAATAAGGCTCAGGATACCCCGATCCGTTCTGAGGGCGGCTGGTGCTGCAGGAGCAGAACCACCCACTGCTGCTCCCCTTTTCTGGCTGCCCAGTCCCACTTCTCCCACAGGGAACCTTTCCAAGCTCTGCATCCCCCCTGCCCAAGGGCCAGGCAAATAAACCCACTCAGTTCTCCTCAGATCCTGGTGCTGAACCAACATGGAATCCCAGAGTGGGTCAGGCTGGAAGGGACCACAGTGGGGCATCTGGTGCCACCTCTGCTCCAGCAGGGCCATCCCAGAGCACAGGGCACAGGATTGTGTCCAGAGGGCTCTGCAATATCCCCAGGGAGGAGACTCCACACCCTCCCTGGGCAGCCTGTTCAGGGCTGGGGCACTGCCCAGCCAAGAAGTTCTTCCTCCTGTCCAGGTGGAACCTCCTGGGCATCAGTTCCTGCCCGTCCCTCTTGTGCCAGGGCTGGGCCCCCGAGCAGAGCCTGGTCCATGCTCTGCCCCCTCCCTGCAGGCACTGCCACCCATGGGGAGTCCCCTCTCAGGGGGTGCTCTGGAGGCTGAACAGCCCCAGCTCCCTCAGCCTTTGCTGCTCAGGGAGATGCTCCAGTGCCCTCCTCATCCTCCCAGCCTGCCCTGGCCCCCTCCAGGAGCTCCCTGGCCCTGCTGTGCTGAGGAGCCCCGAGCTGGCCCCAGCCCTGCAGATGTGCCACATCCCCACCATCCCTCATCCCCACCATCCCTCATCCCCACCATCCCAGCTCTCCAGTCCCCCAAGCCCAACTATCCCCTCAGCCTGGGGCTGGTTCACATCACCCCAGCTGAGGCCCAGGGGTGACACTCTAAGGGGAAATTTGGGGTGAAAAGGCAGGAAATTGGAGCAGGGGTCCTATGAGGAGCAGCTGAGAGAGTTGGGGGGGCTCAGCCTGGAGAAAAGGAGGCTCAGGGGGACCTTCTGGCTCTGCAACTCCCTGCCAGGAGGGGGGAGCCAGGGAGGGGTCTTTTCCCAGGGAACAAGGGACAGGATCAGAGGAAATGGGCTCAAGTTGTTCCAGGGGAGATTCAGGTTGGATATTGGGGGAAAATTCTTTATGAGGGGGTTGTCAAACACAGGAACAGCCTGCCCAGGGCAGTGGTGGAGTCACCACACCTGGAGGGGTTCAAAAACCGTGTGGATGTGACACCTGGGGACAAGGGTTAGTGGTGGGTTTGGCAGTGCTGGGTTGATGGTTGGACTCGATGATGTTTTAGGTCTTTTCCAACCTAAGTGATTCTGTGATTCTAAAGTTCCATGAGTGGCCTGAGCTGTGACTGACGCTTTGGGCAACCTTTTTGTGTTTCAAATTAGGATGATTTTAAAACACAGTGGAGCCTTTTATCTGTGGACAATTTAGCATCCATACATTTTAACTTCAGAGACACAGACACCCAAGGTGCCATGAATGAATGGTGGCACCCCAAGATTTTGGGAGAGAAATGCACTGTCACTGTGTCACTGGGGACACACAGGCACGTCGGGAAGCTGCTCCTCCTTGAACTCCTCCTTGCCTGTGTGTCTCCCTTTGAGCTCTCTCCTGCACAGCTCTCACAGGGTTCCCAAGGCCACTCATCCCCTTCCTCTTCACCCTCTGCAGCCAAGGCTTAACCTGTCTCTCCCATCCCTGGCAGTTTTACTGTGCCCTGTTAACACACCTGGAGAACCCCAAGCCCCACCAGCCCCACCTGGCAATGATGGCTTTGTGTTCCTGAAGTGACAATTCAGTAACCACAAACATTGAGTGCCCCTCGCTGGTGTGACCAGCCTGATGTGACAGTCATGAGTGTCCCAGCAGCTTATTTACTCCTTAATAAATGCTATTTATAAGTAATAAGTGATTATTTATTAATCGGTGTGGCTATTTGAGGAGCAATGGCAATGTTTCAATGGGACAAACTGCCTTGCTCCTCACCTTTCTAATACAACAGGGCCTTGAGGTACCACTTGTCTGACCTGAACCTGAGCTGAGCTGTGGGAATAGCTCACCAGGGATCCACTTCATTTCAGGATCCCTGGCTCTTCAGAGGACAGGCCTTCCAGGACATTCTTTGTGGCTCCATCACAAACTGTGCCCTGAGGCACCATCCAGCTGACAAAGCACAACAGTCCTATCTGCACAGAGGAACCAACCACAGGAACAGGTCAGTGAGGAGTCAGGGAATCACAGAATCAGGGAATGGTTTGGGTTGAAAGGGGCCTGAAGGATCACCCATTCCCTTCCACCAGCCCAGGTTGCTCCAAGCCCAGTCCAACCTGGCCTTGGACACTCCCAGGGATGGGGCAGCCACAGCTTCTCTGCCCAACCTGTGCCAGGGCCTGCCCACCCTCCCAGATAAGGATTCCTTCCCAATATCCCATCTAACCCTGCCCTCTGGCAGTGGGAAGCCATTCCCCATTATCCTGTCCCTCCAGGCCTTTCTAAACAATCTCTCTCCACCTTTCTTGTAGCCTCTTCAGGCACTGCAAAGCCACAATTAGTTCCCCCTAAAGCTTCTCTTCTCCAGGCTGAACAAGCCCAGTTCTCTCAGCCTTTCCTCATAGGAGAGAATCCTGCCTAACATTTCCTCCTTAGAAAAGCAAAACTCCTCCTTGAGTTGTTACAGGACAGGCTGGAAGGGGCTGGAATCCTGGGAAGCTGCAGGTTTGTTTGGAAGAGAGCAGAGATCCTCCAGCACAAGGTACTTTGTGTCCTACCCACGATTCTGATCTTGAGAAGGGAATATTAAATCCCTAACACACCTTAATGAAGGGAACAGGCAGTGAGGAACAGCAGCCTGGAAAGCTCTGGGCACACAGAAAGACTTCCCAGAGAGGAATGAAGGGCCCAAACCCAGCAGCACTAATATAGAGATTTTATTTCGACTGTATTGAGTTGTACAGCACATTTTGTTTGTCACAATGCCATCGAACTGATTGGAGAGTTTTTGGCCAGCACATTGTGACGCTGAAACTCACGAGAGCTAAAAGCAGTTTGGACTAATGGCCTGAAGAGAAGGGCCAGGAGTACCTAGTTCTGGCTTCCTTATTGCTTGCAGTCATCCCAACACGTGCCAAAAACAGGAGCAAATCCAGTTTCTTCAGCCAGCCCGAGGGTCCCTCGTCCATGTCTGGCAATGACTGCAAGGTACAAGGCAGGGGAGAATCCGAAGCAAGGGGCCTTCTCTTCCCAAAGCCGTGTCAGTTGTTCCCAGGATGGAAAAGAAGCAGAGTCCAAGTGAGTACAGGGTCTTCAGAGGATGAGATTGGGGGTTTACCAAACCAGAGGCTGACACGTCAAAGTGCAGGAAAGGGTCATTGTTCCATTCCCTCCAACGGAGATGACAAACCATTACCGGGAAATCTGGGAGATCACAACAGTGTGAAGTCCTTTGCCTTGTCAGCAGACCAATGTCCTCACAGGTCCTCCCTGCCACATACCAAGTCTCAGCTCCTGAGGTGCAGAACAGAAAAGAAAACCTGCATTTCTGCAAAGAAATGCCCCATTTTCAGACTCTTCTTCCTCACTAATATCCGCAGGTGCCTGGCAGAGGAGGCAGGATGGATGTTCCCCGAGGGAATTACAAGGGATTCCAAGCCCACTGAAGCCCACTTTCTAAACCTTTCTTCCTTTCTAAACCCAGTTCCTTGTCCTTAGGATGGGTTGGGATTTCCTGCTCTCTAGTTTAAAGGAGAAGCAGAGAGGCAATTACAAGTTGGCAACTCTGAACTTTGACCACTGTACAGGAGACAAAAAGAGAAGTCAAATTCAAGAGGCATTTTAGGTAGCGCTGGGGCAAGTCAAGAGAGATTGTTTCCACCACTGAACAGATGCCACACATCATGGTTATCACTGTAGCTTGGCTGTACATCCTAAAGTGAAAAGCACAGACTGTAGTGTCTACGTCAGCCAGTGTCCATCCCCACCCCCGTTTTGGTATCGATGCTTCATTCTCCCTTCTTCGGGTTACATTAAGTGCACAGAAATATATAGCAGCATTTGGACTGAAACCCTCACATACACCAGACAGCACATTCCAGGAGGTAAAACAACACATTATGGCCTATACCCTCAAGGTATCAAGTTTTCAGGATAAAGAGCAGTAGGAAGTGGAGAGCTGAGGGCAGAAAAGGGGGAGGAGGAGCAACACAGGAACACGAGTTCTGTTTCCATGCCAGGAGAGGATCAGGGTGCCATTCCTGTGTTAGCACCAGGCTGTGACACGACCGCAGACAAAGCAGACGGGCAGAGCAGAAGTGAAAAGCCAATGTCCCACCTCCCCACGGGGTGGGGGGCAGGGGCAAAGTCCAGCTCACCCATCCCAGCGGAGCCTGGAGACGGGCACGGCCCGCTCGGCCCCCTCGCAGCCACAAGGAATTTCTCTTCAACGCCCGAGAGAAAGTCAATTAGTGATGGCTAATGAGTCTTGTTCACCAAGCTGATCGCAAATCACACTCATGGAAAGAGAATCTACACATCTGCTCCAGGCTGAGGCCCTTCCGAAGCCCGCGGGACCACCGGGAGCCTGCCCTCTTCCTTCTCATACAGCAGCCTGCCTTTGGAGGGGGAGGTGGTTCTAAACATGCCTTTCTATTGCTCTGGGGGGACTTTGCACAGGCAAGAGCTGTGAAAACGTTGCTTTCCAGCCCACAAAAGGAAGAGGTTGTGATCCCCTCTCAGCCCCAGGTCGTCAGGACTACAACGCACGGGCCCACCGGTTCCGGAGTGGGGACACACCATCCTCTCTGAGCTGAGCTCCTCTGCTCCAGCCTGACACCGAGGCTGCTGCAGACAGTGCATTCCAGCTTGGTGTTCAAGTGTTGCACCAAAGGCCTTCACAGTTACCCTGGAGGCAGAGTCACCCTTCAAACCCACGAGAGAAAAGGCTGGGCTTAGACAGGTCCCTTGTCTGGCATTCAGCTGGAGGCTGTGGCGATGGGTTTCTTCAGGTGTTGGCTCATGAGCTCCCTGGCACGAGACACTTGGATGTGGTCATAACAGGAGTTACAAACGAGGACAGGGTCGTAGAGCTGCTGATCAGGGATGGGCAGCTTCAGATGGCAGCAACCAGCACAGAACACGTTCCCACAGTTCCTGTGGAGGAGCAAGAAAACCAGTGAGAAGAAAGCTGGGAGCAGCACAGCAGAACCTGCACAATGGGGCCAGGTCAGGGCAAAGCACCAGAATCACTGAGGACTTGTCAAGATGTTTCATATACTGTGGTCTGCCATGCAAACAAACTGCTAGTGCTGAGAGGCACTCGTGGGCATTGCTGCCCAGGAGAGGGATCAAAGGCCTTGGAAAAGCAGAAGCAAGAACAATGAAGAATGGAAATCCCCAGGGAATTGGTGAGGCCTGGCATGTAATAGAAAGACCTACAACCTTCTCCTGGGAGCTGGAGGGAGCAGAGGAGGCAGAGGGGCATTTTGTGAGACCCAGGCTGAGGAAGGGGGCAGAACCAGAGGGCTGGTGTTGTTTACCTGCAGTGGTGCCTCCGCTTGGCCAGCCAGAACTCACAGTCGCAGTTGAAGCAGTGCGAGGCCATGTGGTCCGGAACCCACCGCGTGACCTAGGGCAGACACCAGTCAGCTCCCACCCTGGGACCCCCCAGCCACAGCCCTGCACAGGCTGAGGGTGGCTCTGGGTCACACCAGGCTGGCTCAGAGCGAGCCCACCCCCACCAGAGGCAGCAGCAGCAGCACAGGATGTGATGAGGACATGGCAGGCTGCTCTCAGAGCTCTCTCTGCTGCTGTGCCCACCCCAGTCAGCTGCATCCCACTCCCTCCCACTGTATCCCAGCTCCACAAGGTACCTCAGTCTCCTTCTTATCCACAGGCTCCCAGCTCGCTTCTGACAAACAGTCCTCGCTGTGGTCAGAACAGAAATCCTCCGTGTCGCTGCCGTCCGACTCCTTCAAACATGTCTGCAAAACGAGACCAGGCCACCAATGCCATCTGCTGCCCCTGGCACACACTCAAGGGCATTCCCTGCTCCATGCTGCTGAGGGGCACCTGGGTGGCTCCACAGTGCCCCAAATCAAGGGGTAAAGCGTTGGTGAGCGTGTAGGAGCTTGGCCCTCAGGCAGCAGAGGTACCTCTGGTGGCATAAGGACATGGAAAAGTGTCCACGAGAGTGGAACAGGGGTGAGGACACACAGGAACAATCCCACCCGCCCCATC
>VZUH01006027.1:0-22468 GCA_013401175.1 Xiphorhynchus elegans
GGTCGCCGCGCTTATCTGGGTCACTGGGGTTAGAGGGAGCAGCTGATAGAAACAGAGGAGCTGAGCTCCCGCTGCTGCAAAGATAGAGCCGCGATATGGGCCAGGCAGGCACCGAGCAGGAGGAAGGGCGGGAGGGAAGGAGGGAGGGAGGGAAAGAGGGAGGAGGAGGCGGCGGCTCGTTCCGGCTCCCGAGCCGAGCCCAGGTGCGCTGTGGTTTCCCTGCGCTCAGCGCTGTGCTCGGCGGCCCCCCTTCCCTCGCTCCCCATCCCCCGTCCTCCTCCCCGTCTCCCTCCAACGTTTAACCCTTTCCCACCTCCGCGGGGCTGGAGGCTGAGGCGTGCGCTGGCCCGGCCGCGTCCCCTGCGGTTCCCCACTCCCTCCGTGGCAGAGACTGATCACGGTAGGGGAGAAGCGGGGGGGCAGGGGGGGTTGGCCTTGTACTGCCGAGCACCGCCCTCGGGCAGCTCCCGGGACCCGGCTTTGTACACGCACACACACACACACACTCACGCACACACACACATACACACCCAGCTGCGCCGAGCCGAGCCAGCCCCGGGGCCAGCCCCCGCCTGCCGCCGCTAGCGCGGCCGGTCTCGGTTACAGCCAGTCACCCAGCGGGGTTTGCTGCTGCTGCAGCCGCCGCCTTTCTCCTCCTCCCCGGTCCCCGCCGCCCTTTTCCTTCCTGCTCGGGTTGAGCTGCCCCGGAGCTCCCTTGGCTCGCCGGCGGCGGCCAGTCCCTGCTCCCGGGGCCGCTGCTGGCGGGGAGGCGGATGCGGAGCGACCGGGTAGGGAAAGGGCTCTCCGAGCGCCCCCATCGCGCACCCAGCCCTTTAATCAATTTCACCCTATTAATTATTAATTTTACGCCAGTCAAGCTTGCCCAGGAGGAGCGAGGAGGGGGAGGGGAGGCTGATGTCAGTCGGAGGCGGTGGCGGCGGGGCCGTGTGCCAGGCTCCCCGCTCAGCCCCGGCCCAGCAACTTTCGACTCCGCTGGGTCGGGCAGCTCCGCTCGCCGAGAACCGGGGAGGCGGCGATTCCCATTCCGGTGAATGATGCGGTTCCCCCCCGCCCCGCACACACATCCACACACGGTCTCCCTTCTCTCTTTCCCATTCCCTCCCCTTCTCTCCCCACCCGCCCCCCTTGTAGACACATCCATACAAGGGCCCATTGCATCGTAGCGATGATGGATCGTGCCTAGCGGGGGTGATTTGGTGTTGATCGCATATTATCACGGGCAGGTTGGACTGGTTGCTGATGGACGGCTTTCTAGCAAGCCGCTCCTTCCGACGCTCGGGGAAGCAGCTCGATCGAAAAGCAGCTTGCTTTTAACTCCTTCTCTCACCAGCACGCGTAGGGCAAAGCTTAGCATCTGTCACAACAGCTCTCCGGATAGCACTTTTTCCTCCTCCCACTCCATTTTCGCCGCGGCAGCCCCGCCACCGGCTGGTTCTCCCCAGCACCGGGCGAGCACCGGGCAGGGTTGGGGGGCGCTGGTGACGGGGGCTACCCCGACTCTTCCGCGGGCGAGCTGCCTGCAGGGCTGCCCGGTGCCCCGGCCCGTGGGGATCCCCACACCCGCCCGGGGAGAGGCCCCCAGCCTGCCGCCCAGGCTTGCTCTAGCCTGGGGGAGAGCTGCTCTCTCTCCCTCACCTCCTTCTCGCCTATTTTTTGTGTAAGTTTCTGCAGATACAAAGGCGGTTTCGTAATTCCTCGCGTCTGCGAGGACCGGGGACCTTGGCTAACCTTTCGAAAAACTGATTGCAAGTGCCTGGTATAGTGGGCCCACACTGACCGCACAGGGCACCAGGGGAGGGTCAGCGTTTCGGTGGCAAGCACCGAGGTAGCCATGGATCCACCGTGAAAGGCCTGTTCGCAGCCTGCCTCCCCAGAAACGCTTCGTGAGAGCACTTATTCTCTGGCGAGAGAGGAGGGCGGTGGAGGGGAGGCTTAACCCTTTCGCTCCGCTCCTCCAGCCGCCTCCCAGCCGCCCGCCTGCTCCGAGCCTCGCCGGCCAGCCCGTGGCTGGAGGCAGCGCCCGCCGAGGCCGGGTCGGGCGCTACCCTGGAATAAACTACTTCTTCTACGCGTGATGGTGTACGACGGGGACCCACGAATTGCATTTTTTATTTGTTTTTATTTGGGTTTATTTTCTGTTCTTTCTTTCTTTAAACACAGGACTCGGAGGCGATGGTGCAGGGAGCTGCCTCCTTATCTCGCTCTTCGCTGCCAGTTTAACTCCTTCCGCCAGCCCCAGCACAGGTTCCTTGGGCCGGGGATTGTTTTCTGTTTGGAAACCGGAGAAGGGGGGAGGCTATCGGCAGAGAAGCAATAGCTCGCTCTCTCTAGAGAGCTGCTCTCCAACAGGCAGCGCCTTGAAATCTATTTAAAGAGAGGGAAAGCAGTGGATCAGCCGGTTTGCAGTGTACATCAAGCTATCACATCTGTATATGCTCCGATCGATGAAAAGGATGGATAATATTTGTCAGCTGCAGACCTTTTTCTTCTCACTTCCCAAGGAAAGGACGGGGGTGGGGGAAAGAGAGGTAATAGGGTGCTTCAAGGCCAGAGGCACTTCCTGGTACAGCCAAATAGAAAAGAAATGCTGGGGATTATTATTAATTATTTTTTATTATTCTACAGCAGTCAAAGGGACGATCAGGGGACCACGCAGTCTTTTCTGCCCACTTCTTCACGCTCTCACTCCTTCCCCACCGCCTTTTTTCTTTTCTTTTTTTTCTTTTTTATCCTGAAACTCAGCTTCCTAGCAGGGCTCCAAACATTTAACCCTTTGCTTGAGGCTTGAGGTGGGTGAGCATAAAAGCAGATCGCGAAAGCCTTGGCCTGGAAAAAAAAAACACAACCCCAATACGAGCCCAGCGAGAAGTCAGTAAAACGCACCGTTACACACACAGCGACGTGGTTTGGCTTTAGGGAAGACGGGGAGGGGGGGCGTGGGGGAAGCGCTAGAGAGACGTAGCCTCTCTCTCCACCGCCCCCCGGCTCTGCCAGCCCCTCGCCTGGTGCCTGCAGTTGCACTCTGAGTAAATAGTTCCCACACATGGTCCACATTTTGCACAGCAGCAGCGTGTTTCCTCTCGGTCTCTCGTTGCTGCTCTCCGAGCAAAGAGGAAAAGAAAAAGAGAGAGAGAGGTTTAGAGGAAGTTAAAAATCAGACGAGCTGAGAAAAGACTCTGTGTTACACACATCCTGAATGAAAGCGAAAGCGCAGCATTTCGGGCCTCTGAGCGCCAAGCTCTCACCTCCTTAGTAATGTCACTAACATACATGTTGGACATACCACAGTAATTGCTTACACCCGGCGAGACGGGCTCTCGGGCGCTCACAATAGCCGGGCTGGCTGCGGAGCCCGCCGGGGGAGGCCGGCCGGCTGCCCGCTCGCCTCCTGCTCGCTGCCGGCGCGGTGGTCGGGCTGCATCTGCACCGAGGGAGCGCCCCGAGGCAGCCGGGCTCCTTCCTAGCCGGGGGATTCCTCTTCCATGAAGGTGGGGGTGCCCGGCCGCAAAGCCGTGTGTGCAGAAATGGTGATGTCCTACGACCGCCCGGCATTTGCTTTCCTAGCGCACCGAGTATCCCTGGAGAGGTAGCGGGACGGGGGCAGTGGGGATGCTGGGTGTGCCCCAGCCCTAGGTGGGTTGCTACCATTCCCTGCGCTCGGGTCCAACTCCGGGCCTGGGAATCACCGTGCGTGGGGAACTAGAAGGCAGGATGCCGGAGCGGTGTGTGCCACTGGAAAACCATTATCCTGCGTCCTCCTTTTCTTTTCCCTCCAGGCCCCGACTCCGTCCCCGCCCGCCCCTGAGCCGGGATCAGCCAGATGATCCTCAGGCCGTCGGCTGAGTGGCAGCCGCGTCGTGGGTAGCATTAGGGCTCGGCCACTCCGCGCTCCCGTGACCCCGCCGTGTCTCTCTCCCTCCATCGCGGCCTCTCCGAAGCCCAGTGCCCCATCAGCTCTCGCTGTGTGATATTTAAAAGAAGGGTTGCATTCTCCCCAATAGAAGCCCACTCGTTTCCTTGTTGCCAGGAACAAAGCGTACATTCAGAGGGGTGGCTGTTGACGGCTCCCTCTGTATAGCACTGGAAAGCGGGTGGCCTTTGGTTACTGGCAAGGAAAATTCTAATCAGGGTGCTTGTAAGCGGGGCTTTATAGAAGCTTAGTTACAAAAGGCTTACACCAGAGTAATGCAATAACTATAATAACAGCCAGGGAGCCCTAAAGAGGGTGGAATGTGCTTGTGTCTGGATGATTTTCCCCGCTCGCACAGAGAGGGACTGTTTACCGCGAGTGCCATTAAGTATCGCTGGAAACTCACCAACCGCAGACTTATTTCAATATACTTTATTGTTGTATCTGCTCTAAAAGCAGCTTGCTTCGGACGACTTTTAGATCGTCCTAGAGGAGATGGGGAGAGAGGCCGCCCTCGGGTATCGGAGGAGGCTGGGAGTAGAGGGGTAGTGCCAGAGGTGAGGGAGCTGCGAGCCGGGGCCCAGCCGAGCGGGCCGGCCGGAGCGCGTCCCGGCTGGCAGGGCCGCCACAGAACAAAGCGGCGAGGCGAAAGGGCCCCCCGCGCCCAGCTGCACAAAGCCGTCGGGCTCCTGCTCCCGGGGGTGGGTGCGCAGCGACCTCCCCTCCGCCGCCCTCCTCGGCCGAAGCGACCGACAAGGGCGAGGGGACCCCGAGGCAGACATCGAGGAGGAGGGGGAAAGTATCGCCCTCCTGCCGATCCGGCCGGCGCCCCGAGGCGCCCCTGGCAGCGGTGACCCCGCTGTTCCGGCTCAGCCGCTCCGGCTCGACGCGGCTAATGGGATCAGCCCCTGCCCTCCGCCACCGCTGCCGCGTGTTGATTTTTCCAGCCTCTTCGCCCGGCCTCGCTGCCCGCCGTCCCCAAGCCAGCCCCAGCTACCGCTTGGCCGCCGGCGAGGGGCCGCGGCTTCGGAGGGCAGGAAATGGCTTGGCCGGGGAGCCGGGGCGGTCACCCCGCCCTGCCGCGATCCCGGGGCACGGCGACGGCCGGCGCGGGCTGCGCAGGGAGGCGCCCCGGAGACCACGGCGACCCCGGGCGGGACGCGTGAGGCGGGCAGAGCTCCACCGCCACCCCCATCACCACCCTCCCCGGCACCCCCGAGCAGACTTTGCATCGCTCTTTATGTTAACGGAACAACGGAGCGCGGCGAGAGAACTGCTGCTCCGCGCAGGGCAAGAAAAATGGGTTTTTAATAGGCAAGGTCGGCGTGCTTGGCAGCCGGCCACCGCGGCCGGGGAAATAAACAAACAGAGGAGCTGCGACTTCAGGTCGCAGCAGAAGTTGCGCTCCCGGCGAGATGAGCCCGCGGCACGGTCCGCGGGGCGAGCATGCAGCCGCGTACAGAGCCACGGCGGCGAGCATCCCCCGGCCCCCCAGCTCGACCCGGCTCTGGGGACGGCGCGCCCGTGTCCCGCGGCCCCGGGACGGCAGCGGGGCCGGTGCGAGCAGTGTCCCCGCGCTGCCGGGCTGGCAGTGGGCGGAGGGCAGCTGGCCGCCCTTGTTTATCGCGTTCCGGCGGCGCTGCACGCCCAGCCGCTGCTGTGCGGCGCGGCCGGCCCCGGGGAGGCAGGAGGGGAGAGGTGGGGGGAGCGGGAGCAGAGCCTCCCGATCGCGGAGCGGCAAGACGGCCGCCTGCAGGAGGGTTTCCAGCGGTGCCCGCGGGGCTCCCGCTCCGGGGCTCGGCGGTGTCGGCCCCGCTGGCCGCACCGCGGGGGCGCCGCGCTCCCGCTCTGGCGGCGCGTTCCGGGCTCGCTGCCGAGCCCTCCCGGCTGCCGCGCATCAGCCTCCCTCGCTCACTCCCGGCTCTGCAGGCGGCAGGGGAGAGCTGATCCCACAGTCTTCCCAATGGCAGTGGCCCCCGACTGGCCTTTACGTCTTGCCGTCTCTCGGGGAAGAGCCCCGGGAAGGGGTGGAGGGGCGGGGGGTCCGCTCCTCCGCTCGCCCTTCCCAAACCTCTTCGCAGCGCCGGCCCCCGCAGGCCCGCACGGGGCGAAAGGTGGACCCTGTCTGAGCAGGGGCTGTGCAGCCCCTGTGCTCGCGGAGTGCTCGGCGGGGACATCGCTTTAGCACCCAGACACGAACGCGCCCGGAGAAACCCCGACGCCCCCGGGGTGAGGGAGGGACTGGCTCTGCGTGCCCTCAGCAGAGGAGGGTGAAGGGAGCTGTGTCAGGAGAGCCGAGAGCGAAGTCCAAGCCTGGGGAAGCTGGACGGGAGCTCGGGAAGAGGCCGGCAGCACTCGCCCCGGCGGTCACAGACCCTTCCCTGTGGCCGCTGCCATGGCTCCCACCGGAGCACGGCCAGAGTTGGGGCCCCGGTACGCTGGGAGGAGGCGCGGGGGCGAGCCGCGCCCCCCGAGTTCCCACGGAGCAGTGGCCTGGGCTCCTAGCGCTGCTACACTGTCACCATCATCTCTCGGTCACAATCGCGGCAGAGGGGAGAACCAACCCGCGTCCCGTCCCGTCCCCACAGCTGGGAGCGGACACAACGGGGACAGGGACCCGGGCAGGGCGGTGGCCGCTGCCAGCAGCGCTCCTGCTCCTCGCCGCCCGGGCAGCTGCCAGGTTTCTGGCATATCGCTCTGCAGACGGCTCCCAAGGACTCCTGCAAAGGGCTGAGACGGGTCACGGGGAATAGCTGAATAGTGCGAGAGGCCGAGCTAAAGGAAAGCAGAGTCGAGCTAGGGAGAAGAGGGGACCGGCTAGGGTGGAGAAAAGGGAAAGAAGCAAACTGCCGGGAAGGGGGAGACGACAGGCAAAGCCACCGGCCTGCAAAATGCTGAGTCGGCAGCGTTGTCGAGAAGCTGGGGAGCACTGCGGTCCAGGTAGTCAGAGGAAGGGGCCATGAAGAAGCAGACTGAATGGGGCAACGATTGTCTCTTACAGACCTGATGTGACCCATCGTTTAAAAAATCTGGCTTCGCCTTCTAGTGCCAGGGTGTACCTGCAGGGTAGTCTCTGCCTTTCTGTCTCTCGTCCCATTATTCCAGTACAATCTAATCCTTCTGTTGTGACCTACAGCAGCGCTCTGATTTATTTTTAATGCGTTCCGATTCCTGTTCCGTTGTCAAGAGATGCATTGAGATTCATTTTCCAACCCCTGCTTTTCATACTTCTGTTCTGCTGGAGGGACCCGCCAATAGAGTTTAATTCGATTTGATATGATTTAATGAACACCTTTATCTTTTGTTTTTAGCAGAAGAATAAAGAATACAACTGCATTCAGCTTTTGCTAAATCAGACATGTTTCCCACCGAAATCCTATCTGGTGACATACACTCACTGTAACATTTCATTAACAACCCCCTTGATATATTGATTTTTAATATTTGTATTAAATGTTGTGTAAAATTGAACTCAGGCGTTAGAAGAGATTGTGCAAGTCACAAGACATGACTCCTACTTAATTGTTATTTTTTTCGGTCCTGGAACAACAGTTGGAAAGAGGCCAGCAGGAGGGGGAAAAGAAATTAAAAATAAATTCTCCAGGGGCGTTGAGGGGAATAAAGGGCAGTGCCCGGGAGAGTGCGGAGGAGATGGGGAGAAAGCGCAGCTCTTCGGGAGGGCAGGCAGCAGGGCCTGGCCGACGGCCCACCGAGCCCCCCATCCTCTGCAGGTCCCTTCGGGGCCGTCCCCTCCTGTCCCATCGCCCTGGGCCGAGGCGGCCGCCCGGCTCCCCGCTGCTTCCCCTGCTCTCCTGGCTCACTCGCTCGGTGTCGCCTCCCTCCCTCCTGCTCCATATGGTTTGTCCCCTCCTCCTCTTCCTCTCCCCTCTCCATGTTGTCTCCGTGACTCTCCCCGCTCCACGTTACGCCTCCGTTCCCCCGGGAAGCGTTTCCCCGCCGTGGCGTGAAGGGGCCCCGTGGAGCGGCACGGCCCGGCCCGGCCCGAAGGTCTGAGGGGCTCAGCCGGGTCAGCACGCAGCGCAGAGAGACGAAGGGGAAGACTAGGGGTCAGGAGAGGGCCGTGAGGAAGGGTGCCAGCCAAAACTCCCAACCAGAAAGAGAGTTTCCCGGGTGTGAGGGCGAAGAGCTTGAAGTTCATCTCCCCACGCTCCCTGCCTTCTTGTTGTCTTTCTCTCTCCTCCCGTGCTTCCCCGCACCCCCCTCCCCGCCCCCCCAGGAATACGAGGCATTCAGAGATCAACATAATTCACCTGCATCAAAAAAAACCTCGCGAGCTATAAACTAGCGGCTGATCCTCCGCTTAGACTAGTGTTTAGCCGTTCATGCATCATGAGTGTCAAATAAATGCCTGATTGAGGCCCTCAGCGGAGGAATTAGCTTTCCTTGTGCTGGAAATGCATAATAGAGAAAGTGCTGAGGCATCCTCCCCGGAGTTAGCTCGGGCTCTGCTCCCTGCTCTCCTCATTTTGGGAGTTTTCCCTCCCTCATTCCGGCTCCGTCCCTTTGCCCCCCCCTCCTCCCCCTCGCCTGTCGGCCGCCCTTATCGGCATGCCCAGCTGGCCGGGGGCGAGGAAAGCCCTCCGGTGTGTCCCGGACCGAGGGGGCCGGCGGAGGGCGAAGGGTGCAGCCGAGCATCTCTCCCGCTGCGGGGGCACCGCAGGGAGCGCTGCCTCGGCCGCCGGGGCTGGGCGGGGGCGGAGGGAGCGGGGGGGGGCCCCTTCAGCGAGAACCTTGTCGCTTGGCCGCCCTTCCGCGGCGGGGGCCTCATCCTGCCGGCGGGTACGACCCAGCCCCGAAGTTTGGTGGCCAAGAAGGGCGGGAGTGGGGGAAAGGCTGGTGCAGCGCTCAGCTCCGCCGCCCCGGTCGCTCTCCGCGGCTCCGAGCCGGGCTCGCTGCCCGGGCGGGTCCGAAGTCCCCACGGGCAGGGGACGCCGCCGGAGCTGGCGGGCGAGGCACACAGGGGTTAATCGCGCCGCGGCCGGCAGGACCAGTTAAAGTGCACGGGCTGCAGATGCTTTTCAGGCCTCGGTGTCTACCGTTTTAAATTAAAAAAATGCACCCGGCCCGACCATGCACCAGTGACCTGCAATTTCCCCTTCTTTTCAAACTGAAATATGGCCAAACTATCTTCAAGTTAACTTAGGGGCTGGGGACGGGGGCGGGGGAGGGGGGAAGGTGGGGGGGGAAGGAGGAAATCGCTCTGGGTTGAGATCTCTGTGTCAAGTTTCATCCCCTCCTGACATGTCTGGCTCCGTGCCAAAGTCCTGAAAATGGAAAATTGGGGAAGGGCGGGCTGTGGGGGGGTGGGTGGAGGAGGGGGGAGAGCGGGCCAGAGCTCTCGGCGGAGCGGCAGTAGCGAGAGGCTCTGTCCAAGAGGGATGCATGAGCGAGCCCGTGTGAGCGGAGCGCGGCGGCATCTTCCGCCATCCATTCCGCCGCCCAGGCGCGTGGAAAGCTGCCGGCCGCTGCCATTGTTACCGGCGGGCGATGCGGGGACCGGAGCCGCCGCTCCGGCGAGAGATAAATAGCCCCTGACAGCGCCTCTTCGCACCCACAGCTCGGCAGATCGGATTCGGCGGACGGCCGCAGGTCTGTGTCGCTCCCTTTCGCGGGAGTCCCTTTAAATCACCACTCCACTCCCCAGCCCCCGCCCGCCAGCTCTCCCGGGGGATATTTCCGACCGGCCCCCACACAGCAGCCCTGCAGCCCTCCCGTGCTCGCTCCCCCCCCCGCAACCGGCTGCAGCCCCGCTGCCATGGCTCGGCACGGCTCGGCGCGGAGCCCCGCCGGGGGAGGGGGAAAAGTCTCTGCTGAAATACTTTCGGCAGGCTGCGACTTTGCCAGGAGAGGTCTTAGCGTCGGATCTTTTGTCTTGGGGCCGAGGGCTGCGTGCCCCGGGGTGCCTGGCGGCTCTCCCGGGAAGAGGCTCCGGGCAAAGCGCTGGGGAGTCCCGGGCTGCGCCGCGGGCAGCAGCGCCCCGGCCCCCGCTGCCAGCGCCCAGCCGGCACTTCTGCAGGCTCGCCCGCCCCCGGGTTCCCCTTTCCCGCCGCAAGAGCCGAGGGGTTCGGGCTGAGCCCTGCCCTGCAGAGCCGCGTCCTGCCCACGCCGCCCCTTCGAGTGGTGAGCGTGACAGTGGCCCCGCGGGGGGTGTGTGGGGGCAGAGTGTGCCACTCGCCAGCCGCGGTGCTCCCCTCCACCGCCTACCCTGGAAAGAGGACCAGGGGACAACTCCGGTCGCCAGGGCGCTACTTTCCAGCTGGCCCCCGTCCCCGTGTCCTGCGGCCAGACACGTGCACTCCGGAGCCCCCCGGGCAACTCTCGGCGCTGCCTTCCCCCGGGGCACCGGGGAGCGCCACATCCTTCGCGGGCTCCTGCGAGCGCCTTAGCCTGAGGCGAGCCCGCACTTTGTTTTTTTCACCACCCCTTTCCTCCCCTCCCGCCCCAGCCCGGGCCGAGCCGGTGTGCGTGTGTGCGAGACGAGGTTGTCGCCAGCCCGAGTCATTATTTCCAGGCCGGCTGCCGCGGGAGCCTCTCCCAGGTGGAGCCGGTGCGGGAGGCCGATACCCGGGAAGACAAAGGCGGGAGCCCGGGGTGGACCGGAGCCCTGCGGCGCGGACAAGTGCGGGCTCGGCCGGTCCCGGCTCGGCCGCCCCGCCGCCACCGGGGCTGTGCCGGGGCCGTGGGGCGCTGCCACCGCCCCGGGAAGCCAGGGCTAGGGTTTTCCGAGTTACATTTGTTGCATTTCCGAGTTGTATTTTCAGTTATACTGAATCTACTTTTAGGCGATTGTTTTCCCTTTCCACTTGTTTGTCTCCTGCTAGCCTCGTAAACTGCCTCATGATTTATTACCTAGGCTAAGTGCTTAATTTGTGAATATGAAACAGATTAAAAGGAGATCGGCGTATTTTAGCAGGCAGGCCAGAGCAAAGCCCGGCAGCTGTTTCGAGTTTGTAGGCATCTCCAACCTCGTGTTTAGCAGCCCAGCCTGCCAGTGATCAAGGGGGTATCCCCGGGCTCTCTCCGACAGGCCCACCGCCGCCGGCTCCCCGGGAGCAGGGCTGGCGCGGAGACCGGCCACGGGATGGCCGCTGTGGGCTTTTAGGGGGGGACAAACACACGACTGATGCCGTCCATCAAAGCGGCACCCGCGGCTCTGGGATTCAGGATCCGCTGCGTCTGCCGGCGGAGGGCCCAGCAGGCACGCAGGGGGTTAACGACGACTCTGCCCTCTCCTTCAAAGGACTCACTCGAGATAGAGTAAATACGGTCGGGGCGGGGGGGATGTGTGTGTGTGTGCCGCTCAGGCCACATGATGCAAAAGTAAGACAAGCACACTCCGGAGAACAAAGGCTTCCTACCCCCTTCTTCCTCCTCCCCCCAAAATCTGTCTTAATTCTGGAAGTAAACTTGAACAGCTATAAAACAAAGGCGAACGATGAAAGTTATAGCCAAGGCACAATCAAAATAAATACCTTTGATGCAGTCCAAGCACGCACTTGGTATTTTCTGGAGCTCCCCACTACCCTCAGCCAGGCAGGACATCGCAGGCTTTCTCCAGGACAGGAGTGATGTGCACCGCTGGGGTTGTGGTTCGGGCTGTTTTAGGCCACCTTCCGTAGCCCGGGAAACACCCGCTGCTCGGGGCCAGCACAACTTCGTAGCCCTGGGGGAGGCGGGCAGAGCCGGACCGGCCTGCGCCGTCGGGGCTGGGGCTGGGGACAGTAGCAGCGGGACAGGACTTCTCGGGGGGCTAGCTCGTCCTGAGACGTCCGGTGAGGAGTGCGCGGGTCCTCAAGGAGGCCCTGCAATACAGCGTGGGGCTGGGAGCACTGTTTGGCTCGGCTGTGAACTGTGCCCTGCCCCATGGGAGCCTGACGGGAGCCAGCCAGGGTGGTTTGCCCCAAGACCCGGTGGTGGCCCCAGCCCCAGGTCATGCAAGTGACACCTCCCAGCCCTTGCCCCCTGTTCCCAGCTGCCCTGCATTTGGAGAGCAGATCAGCTGCCTTCATGCTTGTCACCAGCACACTGGAGCAATTCCCAGCCCCGATGTCCCTCAGAACCTGCCTTCTCCCTCTGCCACCCCCTCCCTTGGCCCTTGGAGGAGGTTTTAACGCATCAGGGACGGCAGAGGAAATGAAGGGGCACAGCAGCAAGCCAGCTGCCTGTGCAGCCCAGCAGACAGTGAGGTCTGATGAGTACAAAGTACTGCTGCTAAGTTCAAAAGTCAGAGAGAGGCAAAAATCTATAACCTGTCCTGTACCTCTGAGTGCTGCTTAGGAAGCAGAAGCCAGAGCACTGTGCTACTCCTGTTAGAGCACAACAGAGAGGGCTGACTAGGAGGTAGATGATTCATGTGCCCTTGTTGCACCAGAGAAGTGGCCTTGGTGTTGCAGACGTGGCTGGTGTTGGCGCAGTGAAAGGAGCAGGAGATGGGGACCAGCTCTGGGCAGGGAATGTGGACAAGGTGTGGTGTGGCACGTCTGGGCAGGCTGAGCCCTGGTCTGCCTGGGAGCAGGAGAGCACGTGGCATTCAGAAAGATCCCTCTGTGTGTGCATGTGTGAAGATGTCAGAGTAACCCTTGTCTGGAGAAAAGTCAACACAAGCTGTGGTTGGGAAGAAGTCCTCTAGGTATGTGTGAGGGTTTGGGGACATCCCTTGCCGTGGCATGGAAGCACTGAAGGAAGAGTGCAAGAACAAGACAACAGTGGATATGTGTGTCAATGCAACTGTTTCAGGTTGGCTAGAGACAAGGTCCTCCTTCTGTATTTGGGGTAAGGTTTGTGGCAAACCAATACTAGGACTCATTTCCCAAGGACCTGATGGGGTTTGCTTAGTCTCTGCCTTGTGACGGGACAGGTAGTGCACAGGTATTGTATACCACCACCATTCCTAGCCCTGGGCCTTGTTCACTTTCTGAAGGTAGGACTGAAACTTTTGAGCAACCTGAAGAGCAGTAGGCAAAAATGGCCTCAGGGTCTTCACGTGCCCCTGTAGGTTCTGCACAGAGCTGTTTTCTGACTAGGTACATCCAGCAGTTTAGAATGGAGAGGAAAACACAGGCTTGTGTCATGATGGTTACCCACATCAGTTTTCAAGTACTATGCATAACAAGAAGATGTAAAACAAGACAGTAGCAATGGAAAAGAAAAACAATCCTTTCCAACTTGTTGGCTTGGCCTTTGCAGTCATCCCTACTTCAGGGAGGACCAAGGTTAAGCCTTGGTTATGCTGCTGAAATTCACCATGTTGAAAGTCACCTGGTCCCTCGAGCGCTCTCCTAAAGCACTCCAAGGCCCCATAGAAAATGGTTTGTGTGTACTTAAAACTATGTGGATTTGCTTCCAACTGCTCATAATGCCAGTTTCAGCCTAATCATGTCTGGCGTTCACTGAATTAATGCCTGGATGGATCTCAGTCCCAATGTCTCAGACCAAAGTGGTTCAGATAGTGCTCCTGCTGCTGTCCCTCACTGCCCCAAAGGCATTTTAAAATCTCTTTGGAAGTGCTGTTACATGGTGATGGCTAAGCTTCAGAAAAAAAGAGTGGAGAGCACTACTAAAGCAGAATCAGCAAACCCTGATGGCTTGGAGAGTTGGCTGGGTCACCAAAGGTGTGACAGTGGCTTCAGTCTGAGCACAGGTGCACCCCAGGGCCCTCTTCTAACCCCAGCCCTTTGCTGCCAGCAGCAGTGGGCTGCAGGCACCCTGTCCCCACCAGCCTATGGGCCTTCTTACAGCCAGCCTTACATCTTTGAGATTTTGTCAAGTCACAACCTCTTTCTTTTTCACCACTTCCTAACATCTCACCACCTTCAGAACACTCCTAAGAAAGGGGAAAAACAGCTTCAAAAGTCCTGTCACCAAAAATTCTTAAAGACCACTACATGACCACCTAAAGGATATCTTCATATTCTTCTAATCTGTTTATGCTGACTGCCTGGGCTCTGTTTTATTTGTAAGGTCTTTTGTGTATCATCTAAACACAAAACAGTGGGGAGAAGTTTTGGACTAGGGTAGGACTCAGGACATGCAGAGATAAACAGGGGAATTGACATATGCTAAATTTCACTCATATTTTATCTTTTCAGGTTCACAAATACTGTTACCTGCCAACAGCTTTAGTGTGCTGGCTACTCCGTAGGCACAGAAGGCAGATGGCTCCTGCCTGCCCAAAAAATGGAAGCAAAATCATAAAATCTACAGCAGCAGATGACCATGCTGGTGGTACAGGGAGGTGGGTGAGCTCCTGGACTTAGTCATGGTCTCCTTTGCTGTAGCTCTCCAAGGCCACCACTCCCAAAGACTGTGTCCTGTGGCTAGAAGGGAACAGTGTGTGTTTGTACGTGTGTGTTCATGTGAATGTAATTGCATTTCTACATAATGTGGATTACCTTTCTTTTGGCAGCAAATCTGTTCAGGGGGTTTAGATAAAAAGATAAATCCTGCAGCCATTCCTTCCCTGGGAAAGGGAATGTCTTCTGTCACTTTTTCTGCTCCTTTTTCTGAGTGGTCCCCAAACATGCTTTTTCCTAACTCGGCAACTGATATCACCTTGAGAGCCTGCCCATTCTCACCATGACTTATTCCCACGTGGGGAACAGGGGGAAAACACATGGAACAAGGCACAGCAGGTGAGGTGTTTCTCAGATGAATGTGAGGAGAAAGGAACCGGGGTGTAGGGCACAGAAGTAACCCCAACAGCATTGCCTCATGTGGAGCTAATGTGATGGTTACACTTCCACAGCTTCCCAGGAATCCCTTCTGGCAGGGAGATTAGGTGCAGGACACCTAACAGGCTCCCTTCTTCTGAATCCTCGTAGAGCTGCTTGGCTTTACAAAGTGTGAAGGCAACCTTGTCGGGAAAGAGAGCTCCATTGATTTAAATGCAAAATTACCCTCCTGCAGTTCTAATTTCCCAGGCGAGGGCTGTGCAGGCTCTGAAAACATGAAAGTTGTTGATGTATTGGTTCAATTAATTTTTAAAACAAGTTTGAATGCCATTTGTTTCAAATTTGATAGGAAAGTGCTGTAGATTTTTGCAAGCAAAGACTGAGGTGAGCGTGGATGGGATGTGTATTTCACATAGCCTTGAAAAGAGGGGTTAAATGTTGCATTCATTTAGTACCAGGCCTCTGTGCAGGGGTGAGTGAGACCCATGGTGAAAGAAAAAGACCTGAACGTCTGTATTTGCTAAGTGGCACCCGGCAGCAGTCAGCCAGCTCACAGAGAAGAGCAGACATGTGGGTGGGAGGCCCAGCAGAGACTCCTGAGTCCCTGGTGCTTTTAAAAGGAAATAATAGCTTGTGGGGGAACCCATTCTGGTGGCCTTGGCTCCCGTGACCCCCCTCTGATGTATGATATTTAAACAAGGAAATGTCAATATTGGTTTTCCACATACAGCCTCGTTCTCCTCTCCATGAAAACTAATGACAAACCCCTTAGAGGGTTGGAGGAGAGCAGACCCCAAAACAGTCGCTCAGACCCAAATACTGTTGGCTGCAGCAGCCTGGAAGGAAGGAAGGAAAGAAGGAAGGAAGTACAGGTTGTCATGAGCGGCTGGGCGACGTGTGCTTGCAGGTAAATTAGACAGAGGAGAAGCAATCCCATCCTGCAGTATGCAGTGCCTCAAAGCTGCAGGTCTGATGGTTTGAATGATTATTGCTTTTTAAAATTATAAATTGTGTTTTCCTACAGCAAGTGAGGATAATGTGCTGCTTACTAGAATTAAGTGCAAATCAAGGGTGTTTTGTTATAACAAAGGTGACTTCTCTGTGCTCGCTTTTTCATGGTCGGGTCTAACAGAGAATTTGATTTGAACCTGATGGCTATCTAGCAGTGGATTTGGAAAGGAGTAATGCCCATTGTACGAGAAGATATCCATAAACTGGGCCATCAGATGTGTCTTCTGATATATGTGTCCTCTGAGGTAGGAAAGTGTAAGTCATAGGAAGAGAGGGCAAGCATGTCTGACTCATAGTAAAACGAGGGCATGTGGAAAGTATAAACGAAGGGAGGGCTGCTAGTAGTAGGACATGAAGGCTGTGCTATATGTCATGGGACAAATAATTTAATCTCATGGATAATTTAATCTTAAAGGGGCAGTTGTGGTGCAACTGCATGGTGCAGAATGTGAGGTGAGGCATAAGCATAAAAGAAACTTAACCCTTGATCCTGTTCTGCCCCCATCTTGGCGTTGGTTTATGCAGGCTGGGCCTCGACAGGTGTTGCAGCAGCAGCTTCAAGGTCCTCTAACATAATGGGAACTTCATCACAGTTCACCTCAGGGTAAAAAGTGTAGTTGCACAAGCTTTATGCTCCGGTACCACAACCCCAGAGGAAGTAGCAGAATAAGTGGTGTACAAGTCCCTTAAGCAGCTTTGTACAATGGAGCTTTGTACATTCCTACATGGGGACCAGCTTCTCTGGGCAGGTCATAACTGCTTTCCCACTAGAAGTTGTCCATGGTGCAGGTCCACTAAGTTCACCAGGACTCCAGCATGTACCATGAACTCCATTAGAGTAGAGATCTCAGTAGGAACATTCCAGGGAACCAAATGAGCTAGAAGATGCCATGTGTCAGTCTGATTGGCTTTGGCAGGAAAAGCACCTTTGGTCTGATGCATGACCACGACTAACATGAATCTCCAACTGCGACTATGAAAAAAGACCTATAATTTGGGAGGAAAACAAGTAAAGGAGTGTTGCTCTGGTATGACTCTTGCTAGGAAGCACAGAGATTGTGTATGAAGCTGAGGCTCAGTCATTTCCAAGAACGTGTGTGTACTACATGACTTTCAGCTTTTGAGAGCACAAATGATATGGAAAGAGTTTGTTGGATCACAGAATGTTTCATCCTTGCTATACAAGGCCCAGCACAGTGCAGTCCTAGATAGAGCTGAGGCTTTTGAAAGACTGTCTTACCAGGGCATTTTGGCTTCAACTCAGGCACCTCTCTTGCAGCACCTGACACACTGGCACTCACTGTATGCAATGTTTCCTCGTGTAGCCCAAGAAGATCAATGCTTCTATAACACCTCAGTCCTCTGAGATCCTGCCGTTTCATGCTACACGGCACAGCTGTCTCAGCAGCTGAGACAGACTGAAAAATGAATGGGCACCACCAGGATGGGCAGAGGAAGGATAATTCCTATGTCTTTATCAGATGTTTCATCTGATATCTAGTAGGCCAGCTCTACCCTGCTTAATGTCCATCTTTTGGAGCAGACATTCATGAGAAGGTGAATGGGGAATAGGTTTGGGTGTGAAAGCAGACCCTTTGACATGGCTGAAGAAGCCCTCCTGGAAGCTCTATGTGAGCTATCTGGAGAAGAGCCTCAAATCTGATCCCCATCACTATCACTGACAGGGCTCAACCACTCTGAGTCTTATGGGAACTTAAGTAGGGCTTTGGCATTGCAAGAGAGGAAGAAGGAAAAGAGGGGATGGCGTAGTGGAGCTGTGTCTATGCACTTCTCTGTTACTGCACAGCCAGGGCTAGTGCTATTGTGAGAATATGCAGCAGTTGCTTCTTACAGACAAAAGAAAAAAATATGAAACCCTACTGAAGGGTAGGGCTGATGGAGCACTAAAAAAGCCCTAGCTAGAAAAACTAAGCTAGCTCTGCATTTTGGTCAAGCAGTGCTCAGCACTGTGAATTTGATGAACAGCACTAGCCTGCATGAAGACGGGTGACTTTTTAAATGGGGTTTTAATAAAGACAGCATTGCCAAGGCTATCTATAAAGGTAATCTGCATAGGGTTTTAAACAAGTAAACTTAATGATGCCATTAATGCTTTTGACATGAATGAGACCACTGCTGGAATACTGTCCAGCTCTGTTGTGGTGTTTGCATGTTAAAAGTGCATTGGCAAATTAATATGGGATCAGAAGAGAGCTAGAAGAGTGATTCAAGGTCTGGGAATCGCATCTTATTGCAAAAGACTAAAGAAATCCCATCTATTAATTTATCCAAGAGGAAGCTATGACTTGGTTTGATCATAGTCTTTAAGTGCCCTAAGTGTCTCTATGGGGAGATTTCTGATAGTCAAGATCTCTTTAATGTGGCAGACAAAGGCATAATGAGATCCTATGTTGGAAAATGAAGCTCTATGAATTCTGAGCAGAAATAGGTGCTTTTTTTTTTTTTAAACAGTGAGGGGACATAACCATTGGAACAACTGAGGCAAGCAGTGGTTTTTCCTGTTACTTAAAAGTCTTCAGAGCAAGACTGGATGCCAGGTTAAAAGCTCAGGCAGAATTTATGAGTCTGATACAAGAACGTCTGGCTGAAATTCACTGGCCCATGATATGTAGCAGGTCAGACCAGCTGATCACAACAGTCCGTTCTTGGTTTAAAAAAATCTATGAATTAGGTATTTCAAGTCCCCTGAGCCCCGATATTACTGGAGGTCTTGAAGGAATGCATTATAAGCTGTCACCATTTAATTGTACGCAAGCAGGGGCACTGCATTGTTCTCTTTTTTTGTTATTAAACTTCTTTTCCAAGGACTCGTTAGACACCAGAGTTGCGCAGCTGTTAGCAAACATGACAACATTTTAGAAACAGTTCAAATAATTCTCCTTCTCCCGTTTGCTCAGCTTTGTTTTCCAGCAGCACAATTTCATTCATGCTGCACCTATCAATGCTTTTCTAGAGGAAATAGCAAATTTCAGCAAAATGAGAAAAAGCAACCTCCTTACTCGGGGTAGGCTCCCTACATTATGTCCTCTTTCATGTACATCCCTTAGTCTCAAAGACACATTGCAGGCTTTCTTTCAGCACCGTGCATGAGCAGAACAGGGAAGGAGTCCATCCGTTTTCATGTGCAGGCCCCTCAGATAGGTAGAAATCCATTGTCTGTCACAGGAGTGCTTGGCCTACAGAGCTCCTGGTTTGTCTGAATAAATGGCAGAGAAGGAGAAAAGGTATTAAGGAGACACCTGGTATTCCTGAAATTATGTAAGCTATTAAGCTCCTTGAGGTTTCATAAAATGGCCTCCAGCAAATGGTCAGAATGTTTTTCTTACACGGGAGGAGTAGTTTTCAAGACAGCATAAACTTTCTTAGTATCTCTTCAAAGGGAAAAAAAATAAAAAAAAGAAGAAAGAAAACAAGATAACAGAAAATCCCATCCATAGCTCTCGGGAGTCTTGAAAATCATATCCACGGTTGCGTAGACATTCTAAACCTCTGATAGATTCAGCGCCTCGTTAGCCTGAGTTATCAAAACTGAAACAAGAGGTGGTAAAGGAGCGCAGCAAAAGACGGAATTTAAAGTCGCTCGAGGACTGCACTCCCGTCGGCGGGAGTCCTCATCTCCTCCCTCCGCCTGCTCTCCGAGCCCCCGCAGCGTTTGATATGCAGGCAGTGAGTCAGAGGGACGAGGCTCGGCGGGGCGGACGGGGCGGGGGGCGCCGCCGCTGCCTCCCCGGGGCGCGGGCGGGGAGGTCGGCGGGGAGCCGAGCAGCGGGGGGAAAGGTGAACCCGGAGCCGAGCGGGGCACAAACCCATTAGTCGCACATAACTTGGGAAGACGCTTGGCCTCGCCATGACAACCGGCGGCCCGGGCTGCTCCCACGTCCCGCCGCCTCTCCCGGGAGCCCCTTTCCGTCCCCTTTCCCGGCGCTTGGGGAATGCGGGGCTGGAGAGACGAGCCCGGTGCGGGTAACAAAAGGGGATGAAAGGAGCTCTGTAGCTCACTTTACACGTCCGAGAGGCATTTTCATACCCCGTAATGAGAAGGGATCGTTCCGAGGAAGTACAGATCAAAGGGGAGAGCATCCAGGGCATTTGCATAATTGCCGGATTTCGGAGCACAGGCTGCAACCTGGGCACCGCACCGGGGGCTGCTCCTCGCTCGCACAGGGGCTCCGGGGAGGCCCGGAGAGAGGGGAGGCTGCAGACCGTGCTCCCGCGGGGAGGGGACCGAGGCCTGCCCCGGGAACAGGATACGGAGGCCGCGGGGCCCCGAGGGGGTGGCGCTGGGGCACGGCTGCGGTGCCCGACGGCAGGGAGCCCTCGGGGGGCTCCGAGGGGCGCGATGCCCCGGTGCGCGGCCAAGCGGTGCCCGGGGGCTGCTGCCGTGGCGGAGGTGGTGCCGCTGGGGGATCGGCTCCCTGCTCCCACCCGGCGACATCTGCGGCGCCGAGCCAGCACGTCGCCTCCCCGGCGGCTGCCGGGTGGCTCCCGGCCCGGCGGCTCGCACCGCCACCAGCGAGCGGGGATAAAGGGATTAAACGGCACGCTCGTTCCGCCGGGCGGGAGGGCGGGGAGCACTTGGCCGGCTCCAGCTCCCGGCTCCCCCCGAGCGCCTCCCCCGCCGCCCCCGGCCCCGCGGCGCTGCCCCCGGCCGGCCCCTGCAGCGGGAGGCACCGGGCGCACCCGCGGCGCTTCATTGTTCCCGCAACCCGCCGGGGCTGCCGCGGTGCTCGGGGCGACGGGGTTCGCCGCTGCTGCTACCGGGAAGGGGATGCCCGGGGACACCCTTTTCAGCCATTTTAAAACAGCGAAGCTGGCGTGTCGCCGCGGCTGCCCCGGTCCCCCTCATCTCTCTTCGGAGCCCATTCCACGCCCGTACGACCCTGACGGCGATGCGGGGGTTCCCCCCGCCCTGAAGCCGGCACCACGCACACACACCCCGCACCTGCGGTCCCAGGGCGAAACTCCACCCTGCGGGAGCACCGCACTCCCCCCGAGCCTTGTCCTGGGCATGCGGCCAGCCCTGGCCCCTGCTCCCGCTCCGGTGCAGCCATCTCCCGCTCCAGCCCCAAGCCGGGATGCAGCCGGACGCTGCCCGTGCCTTGGCTTGGGCTGCTGCCAGCCCCAGGTCGGGGTGCAGTGTCCTCACGGGAGCCACGGCTTCTCCCAGCACGGCCGGGCCCGGGCCGGCTGGCTGGGCGCCAGGGAGGTGAGGTTAACCTCGGAGCTGGCTGGTGGATGGCATGTTATTGTGAAAAGCGAGCGGGGAAGGCAAATAGGAGCATGGCACCGTATAGGCTCGCCACGTGACCGAAATGTGTTTATCTCGCCCCGGAGAAGCCCGGGCTGCCTGCGGAGGCCAACCCTGCCTTCATGGCACAGGCACAACTCCCGTGGCCACGGACGGGGCTGGGCCCTGCGAGAGACCACTTCTGTTTGCTTTTGCTGTCGCTTCGGCTCTTATCATTTGCCTTGTCATTCATCATCAACCTCTCCCGGGCTCCCTCCCCCTTGCTCCCCCCTCTCCGCCTCCCTCAGGGTCAGTCGGGAAAAGACTGGGAATCCATC
Source organism: Xiphorhynchus elegans (assembly GCA_013401175.1). Classification (NCBI taxonomy): domain Eukaryota; kingdom Metazoa; phylum Chordata; class Aves; order Passeriformes; family Dendrocolaptidae; genus Xiphorhynchus; species Xiphorhynchus elegans. The sequence continues at coordinate 21,220 of VZUH01006027.1, forward strand.
TGAGGAGTGAGACGTGGGAAGAAGGCTCGGATGATGATGTGGCTGGGTGGGGGGCGGAGGGGTGTGTGTGTATGTAAAAGCAGCTGCATGCAGAACAAAGGTGCTGGAGGGTGGCTTTTGGTAGTGGAGCAGAACCTCGTAAATGGGAGATTTCCGTTCACAAGACTCCGCTTGCACAGTTTCTGTCCTGCCCTTGAACTGACAAGTGAATATCTGCATTGCAACCAGAAAGTAAATCACACCGAGCCTGACTCGGGGAGGGCGCGCACGGCTCCTCAGCCGGTTGCTAAGTGCGAAAAAGTGGAAGATTTTCAGCTTCCCAGCGCAGCCCCGCTCCTCCGATACAGTATTTACTTTGGGAGCCCAGTGAAACGCGCTCAGTGTTTATTACGGAGAGTGCCGGGGCAAGCTCGCATTTGCGTGATTAGGAGCAAGCGGAGGAGCGGCCGTGGTGCGGAATATCAAAGCGAGACCGCCTTGGCAGGGCTCCCAGGCAGGGCTTTACTGGCACCCGCGGGATTCCGCGGGGCAGGGCGAGCGCGGCCCGGGCGGCGGCGGCTGCCGCTCCCCAATCCCCAATCCCGGGGCACGGGGGGAGCCGGCCGCCCTTCGCGGGAGGCCAAAAGCAAACATCGCTCCTGCCCTGGGCTCCGCGTTAACGAGGCAGGGCTGGGCTGGGCTCTGCCCGCTGGCTCGGCGCGTCCCAGCCCCAGCCGCCCGGTAATCTCATTAGTGCCGTCGCGTTTGGGGAGGAAAGCGCCCGCCGTCCCCGCCCGGCCTCGGGAGAGTAGACAAAGGTCTGCGAAGCAAGGCCCCGCGGTCGTGCCACGCCGGGCCAGCCCTGTTAATGTTCAATCGGGATCCGGAGAGCCGTGCCTCTCCTCCCAACCCCGTGCCCGGGGGGCGCCGACCCCCGCCCGCCGCTGCCGGGCAGCCCGCGACGAGACCGCCTCAACGCGGCACGCCTCGCCGCCTTGCCCCGCCGGGATGTTTTCTCCCTGGAAGTTATGCTAAAATAACATTTGTGTGCACGTTAATGATTTATTTATGTGGCTAATAACGCTCACATTCTCGCTGATATTTGTCTAGGCGAAAGACCAGCTGCGAAATGCCCCGCAGCTGTAGCCAGTGCTAGAACAGAGTGCCTTGGAACCAGAAATCAATGCTCCTGAAATGAACAAGTGGACAACTTATTAGGCTCAGTCACTCGACTCGCCATCCCCTGATAACAAATAGATGAAGTAGGCGC
>VZUH01006030.1:9895-35348 GCA_013401175.1 Xiphorhynchus elegans
ACCTGTCCCTGTCCCACAGTGTGCTCACCGACCTCCAGTCTGTCCACCAGCACATGGGTTACTGTCCCCAGTTTGATGCCATCACGGACCTGCTGACGGGGCGGGAGCACCTGGAGTTCTACAGTCGCCTGCGTGGGGTCCCGGAGGAGGAGACCCCCAGGGTAGGGCCCACATCCCAGCCCCTCCCAGCCCAGGAGACCCCCACCCTCACCCCCTCTGTCTCTTGCAGGTGGCTCAGTGGGGCATCACTGCACTGGGGCTGGGGCCCCATGCGGACAGGCCAGCGGGCAAGTACAGCGGGGGCAACAAACGCAAGCTCTCCACGGCCATCGCCCTCCTCGGCTGCCCCCCTGTCGTCTTCCTGGTGAGGGGGGTGGTGGGGGGTCCCACAGCAGCACCAGGGTCCTGCCCAGGCTGACCCTGAGCCGGGGCCATTGCAGGATGAGCCCACGACGGGGATGGACCCACAAGCCCGGCGGTTCCTGTGGGAACGGATCCTCGGTGTCATCCGTGACGGTCGGTCCGTGGTGCTCACATCCCACAGGTGATGCCCCACCGGGGGTCTGCAGCCCTCACAACGGGGGCAGCCCCTCTGACCCTGGGGAGCTCCCCTTTGCCTTGGGGGTCTCACAGGGGTCCCCCCACAGCATGGAGGAGTGTGAGGCGCTCTGCACCAGGATGGCCATCATGGTCAATGGCCGGTTCCGCTGCCTGGGCAGTGTCCAGCACCTCAAGAACAGGTACCAGAGTGGGGTGAGGAGCTCAGGGGGCGCTCCTCGGGGCCAGGGCTGTGACCAGTCCCCTCATCAGCAGTGTCCCCTCTCCCTGCAGATTTGGGGACGGGTACACAGTGGTGGTGCGGGCAGGGGGTCCCGGCCCCGGGGCGGTGCAGACCCTGCTCCAGCAGCACTTCCCCAGCATCGTGCTGCGGGAGCGGCACGGGGGGCTGCTGCAGTACCACCTGCCCGCCCGTGCTGCCTCCCTGGCCGACGTCTTCAGCCTCCTGGCCGCCCACCGTGTCCCCTGCCACATCGAGGACTACTCCGTGTCCCAGACCACCCTCGACCAGGTGATGGGGGGGCGCAGGTGTGAGGGTGTGCTGGTGGGGTCCTGTGTCATTGTCTCTCACCCCGCCATCCCCGCAGGTCTTCGTGCACTTCGCCCAGGAGCAGAGCGATGGGGATCCCGGGGAGGACACGGCGCCAAGGCAGGATGCGGCCCCCAGCCCCGGGAGGAGGCTGACCACCTTCCTGGAGGATGACAGCTACCAGGAGAGCGCTGTCTGAGTGGGCAGTGGTACCCCATGGACCCTCACAGACCCCTCCCCGGTTGTCACCGCCGCACAACTCGGGGTCACAGGACTTTGGGGCGCCCCAGACCCCCGCAGGGGCACAGGAGAAGGCTGGGCACATCCTGCCCCTATTGGCACGGTGTCACCATCCCACGGGACAGTGGGTGCTGGGGAGGGTCAGAGCGCCAGGGCAGGGCTGGCCCCGGCCCCCCGAGGGGTGGTGCCCTTTGTTGGGGTGGGGGGCTGAGTGGGATGGAGGGTCGGGGGCTGGCCCTGCGACCCCCTCTGTTCCCACGACCCCCGCTGCTCCCCACCGGAGCCGAGCTTGCTGTAACCGAGCAATTCAATAAAGACCCGCGGTACTGCCGGGGGGGCTGGTCGCCCTCGCCACCACACGACCCCAAAAGAGAATGGGGCAGGGGGCACAGTGGGGTAGGGGGCACAGCGGGGCAGGGGGCACAGATGCACACAGACCCCCTGCGCCTGGGGCTCCCCCAACCTCATACGGGGAGGTTGGTGCCCCTCGTGCCGCATCTCGGGGGTCCAAAAGGCTTCTCCTCCTCCTGGGGGGGTGGTGGTGGTTTGGGACCACCCGGACGAAAAAAAAATATGGAACGCTTCACGAATTTGCGTGTCATCCTTGCGCAGGGGCCATGCTAATCTTCTCTGTATCGTTCCAATTTTAGTATATGTGCTGCCGAAGCGAGCACAAATGAAGGTCTACTCTCACCACTATTTAAACCTCTCCAATTTAAAATTGTTCAAGTCACAGCGAGGACCCCTTCACATTCCTGCGCCTTTCCTCGTCTGGTCACCCTCACAACTACATATTGCTGGCGGATTTTACTGTAAATTTTCGCTTATTAGGAATATTTTTCCCTTTCTCTGGGCCGACCCGCCGCGCGCAGAGCACGATGGGAGCCATCTAATTTGCATACGGGGCGGGGCACGACCGGAGCGTGCCCTCCACCGTCCCGTCGTGCCTCGGGGCCGGGCGCGCGCGCGCATGCGCGGAGCCGCCGTTGCCGGCGGCGGGGGGGGCCAAGATGGCGGCGGAGCGCTGAGGGACGGGACGGGAGGGGAGAGGCAGAACCGAACCGGACGGAAGTGAATCGCACCGAACCGAACCTCTCCGCCGCGCCGAGGGACCCCCATGGCCCTGGGGCAGGCCCGGCAGCCGCCTCCCAGTTGCGTCTGCTCGGGCCTCCACAGCTCCCGGGCCCCGCTGGGCGCCCAGGCCTGACTCGCCGGGCCTGACCCGTCGCCGCCCCGAGGCGTCTGTGCCGGGCCGGGGCCGGGGAAAAGGGACCGGGTCAGCGGTCCTAACCCACCCACCGAGGAGCAGCGACCCCTCCGGGCTCTGCCCGCGCCGGCCCCGCCGTCAGGATGTCCGAGAACCAGCCGAACGCCAACAACCACCACCCGGCCAACAACACCGCGGCCGCTGGCGGCAACAACCGGGGCGTCCGCAACCCCAACCTCAACCAGAACCCCCTGATCAACGTGCGCGACCGCCTCTTCCACGCGCTGTTCTTCAAGATGGCAGTGACCTACGCGCGCCTCTTCCCGCCCTCCTTTCGCCGCGTCTTCGAGTTCTTCGTCCTCCTCAAGGTGAGGGGCAGCTCCTCCTGCCAGGCGCAGCCGGGCTGAGGGCAGGAATGCCCGTAGAAAGTTGTGGCTCTGCCGGACGTCCCAGCCTGTGTTTGGGCCGCACAGACCAAGCTGTCCCCAGAGCTCCCGTGGGCCCCTCCTGCGTGGGAGATGGGGAGTGGTTTAGCGATCTGTGGTGGTCGCTGCACTCCAGAGCTCTGGTTCCAGAGCTGTAAATCCAAATCAAATTCCCGAGCCAGCTCGTTGGCGAGCGGCAGGTCCAGGGATGTGGGCTGAAGAGGTTTCAGTTTCTGTTCCCAAGAAATCACACTTTTTGGATACATCACACACATGGCATAGTGGATTGTTAGAGTTTTGTTGGCGTCTTGTGTTTTCTGGAAGCAGTTAAGGCACAGCCCCATTCTAACCCCACTTTTTCAGCAGTGTCACAGCTCTGTGCCCTGGGTGAACCCTCCTGCCTGCTGGGTGATGGGGACCTCCCAGAGGGGCCTGTCAGTGACCGGGGTGAACTGTCTGCAGGTTAAATCCTTCTCCGTGGCTTCCAGGGTGGGAAATCAGAGTAAAAGAAAGGGGAGAGCAGCTTGCCAGGCCACAACAGCACCCTCCTGATCTGGGCTTTTACCATTCAGCAGGAAAACATTTAGCACAACTTGTCTCATACTGCACAGATACATTTTCTACCCTCCCATGAAATGTTACAGGTTTTCACGTCCCTGTTCCCTGTCCCAGTGGCCCAGCTGGATCCCAGTAGACAGGCTGGGATGGGGACGGTGCTAAAGGCACAGCATTTGGGCAGAGCAGCTGGGAGCCATTCATGCTGCTTCTACCTCTGATCCCAGCTCTCCTGGGGAAGAAAAAGCATTCCCAGGGCTCTCTGGAGTGCTCTGGGACATTCAGGGGTCAGCAGCCTCCAGCAGAGCCCTGGCAGCTGGTCAGAAGAAAGCAGGAGCCCGTGGTCCCATCCAGAGCTCCTGCAAACAAGGAGGAGGCTCTGCTTTACCTTCCCTCACGTCCCCCTGTGCAGCTCCTCTGCAGAGGGATGTTTACCAGCCTGTTTGTTCATCACAAATAGGTCAGGACAGCTGGGTTGATGAGGGAGCAGCCCGGGGTAGGTGGGAAGGGAGGTTTGATCTCAGCAGTGCTGCTCGTGTGCCAGCTGTGCTTGAGCTCTGAACTTTGGACGTCGTGCAGAGTTGCTGTCTGTGCTCTAGGGAACCAATTCTTTTAGTCCACTCTGCTTTGCTGTGGTTTATAGCTGTTCCTGGGGTTGAGGCAGGGCAGGGAGCTGTTTGAGCTCCCTGGGGCAGGGCCTGTTCCTTGCAACGACAGGTCTGCCATGGGTTTGGGTCATCCTGCCCTCAGAGTGGTTGGCTTTGGGAGAGGTTTCTTTTATTCTGCCTGTGCAAAGCTGGGCAGTCTTCTCTGGGCTTCGGCAGGAAACTCTTTGTGCTGAGGAGGGAAGGGCTGGAAGCCATGGTTGCATTTCCATTTTTTACATTGTTGCCTTGCCTCATTCCATGTTGGTGCTGCGTGTGTTTGATTTTGGGGATGGAGTTGGTTGCAGGACCTGTGCTTCCAGCAGGGTACATGAGCTGCACAGGTGTCAAGGGCTGATGAACAGGAGCAGATGGTTCCTGCTGCCTTTGGTGTGTTCCTTGCTGAAACTGCTGAAACTGGCTCCTGCACTATTGATGCAGGGGAGCACTTGTCTAAATTATTCTGGTGTTGCATGAGCTGGTGATTACCAGGGAGGCTGTACCCAGGCTGATGGGTCTCTGCCTTGTCTCCTGCCCTTCAGGCTCTCTTTGTGCTCTTCATCCTGGCCTACATCCACATTGCCTTCTCCCGCTCGCCCATCAACTGCCTGGAGCACGTGCGGGATAAGTGGCCCCGTGATGGCATCTTGAGGGTGGAAATCCAGCGCAACTCGAGCCGAGCCCCCATCTTCCTGCAGTTCTGTGGGGTGGAGAAGTTCCCAGGAATGGTGGTTGAGTCCACGGCTGAGGAAGAGGAGGAAGAAGAGGAAGAAATGACTGTGGATATGTTTGAAAACAGCTCTATCAAGGTGAGGATATGCTCCCTGCGTGTGCCAGAGAGGGGAGCCTGGGGGTGGGGTTGGGGAGGAGTGGTTGGTTTTAAGTGAAGTCACTGTGTGGTCCCTCAGTCTCCTGGGAAGACAGTGGGTTCCTTGGGTGCTCCTGAATCCCACTATTGGCTTTTGATGGTTTAACACAGAAAGTAAAGCCTGAGAACGTGGCCTCTCCCAAGGTTGTGGTGGTGGAGGCCCTTGCCAGGGCAGAGGGAGCATGGCAGGTGGGAGATGAAGAGGCTGCTGATGTGACTTTCCTTGCCCCGGTTTTCCAACAGTTTGAGCTGGATATCGAGCCCAAGGTGTTCCTCAAGCCATCCCGGGTGAGCAGCACTGAGCTGCCCCACAACGACAGCCAGGAGTTCTCGTTTAGTGACACAGCCACTAAAGGTATGCAGCCTCTGCGGGAGACTGTGTCCGAGTTTGAGATGCTAGCCCGAGCAGGTAATCACACCTTCACTGCTACCTGTGCTCCTCCTTCCTCCCCTCCCCATCATCCTCCCCGCATGTCCCATCCTGGCTCCTCAGGGCACCTGCACAGTGACCTTAAATGTCTTCCCAATGTGTTCACCTGGGGTTAATCCTGTCAGTACTAACAGCAGGCCCACAGCAAGCTCTGCCCCGAGGCTGGGGGGCATTGAGGGGAGGCTGGGCTAGAAAATTTGCCAGACCAAGAGACTTCAGATGAACCACTGGTGGATGAGGGCTCTTGGTCTGGCAGCACGTTCCTGTGGTGATTGGTGTCTCAGGTGAGCCTGAATCCCCTGTGTTCTGAGCCATTTGCTGTCCCCTGTGGTCTGCAGGGATCCCCTGGCAGTGACATTCCTGCTCACATGAGCAGGGTTTTGGCTGTGTTCTGAGTCCTGAGCCAACAGCAGCACTTGGAGCAGCCAATTTGCTCCGGTTAATTAATCCCAAAAGGGTTTCAGTGGATTGCGATACTGCCCTGCCATTCCATGTGGATGTTGCCCAGCCTTATCCCACCCTGTTCCTGCCTGACCTAAGCTGCTCAGGCCTCCTAAACTCCAGAGGGGGATTTAGTGGCTTTGTATTATTTAAAATGAAATTCCAGTGTGGAAAACTTCAGTTTCTAAGTGGTTAAGGGAGGAAATCTGCTAAGGAATATTTAACTGTTAAAGTAGAGATGTGTAATTGAATTATTTGCCTTTTTCCATAAAGTTTGCGAAAAATTTGCCTCTTTCACCCACACTATTGTCTGTGGAAAGGCTGTAATTCTTTGCTCTGCAACACTGGGGCTGTGGCTTGGAGGAGGCAGGGACCCTGTTCCTTGGTCTTGCAGTGGATTTGGTTGATGCCAATCCAGATCTTATTAGTCCTGAATTTAAGATCATTAAGACCAATGTTTTTGGTGCAGGACCTTTATTGCTGGTGCCCAGTTTCTGAGGAGAGTCACGTTGTGCAGAGCTGTGGCACTGGTGGTGTGACCCTTGGTTTTCCGAATGCTTGGTTGGAAATGATCCAGAAAAGGGGAGGGAGAGAATCAGGCTGTTTTCCAGACTAGTTAAAACATTCATCTCTTCAAATTGGTCCCAAATACCCTGTTTTACTGTTTTTTCCTGTGCTCTAAGTGCACCAAATTTGATGTTTAGTCAGAATATTTTACCATGGAAAAATAATGTATGATACAAAGGAAGTAATTGTTTGTTGGTATTTAAGCCCTTGACTTCCTTTTGAGCTTAAAACTGTTTATAATGGAAACAAAAGACAAAAACAGCAGCCCAGCCTGTGTTTGATGCCCGAGAAAGGAATCAAGGGCAGCTTCTCTTTCAGTGCTGTGTCAGGTGTGTCTCTGTTAAGTTCCCGTGTCCCTTTAACTGTCGCTGTGGTGCCAGGAGCTGCCTGACAGCTGCCTCCCCCGTCCTGGAGATACACCCTGACAGTCTGAAAGAACAGGGATTAAATTGCTTGGCTCTAGCTTAGCAGGAGGTTTTGTCCTTTCAGAGATGATGTAGCAAAAAGCATCTGTCTGGAACCTTTCTTGGAAAAATAAAATATAAACCGGGGGAACTTCAGGCACCACCAGTTTTTGGGAAGGCTGTAATTGCTGCTGCCTTCTGTTCTGACATGTGTAATTGCAGCAGTGACCTCAGTCCCCTGGGAAGTGCAGGGCTCTTGCCTCTGGAGCGTTTACTTGGTGCTCAGCAGGAGTAAAGTGGATTTTCCTGCTGTTTCCCAAACAACATGGGAAGCAGAAATTGAACAGAGCAAGAAGGAATGGTTCTGGGCTTGACAGGCACAGATGTGGGCAGAGCTTGAAACTGCTGCCCTGAAGCTTTCCCAGAAGTCTCACATTAAGGACTAATGTCAAGGGAATGGGCTGTAATTCTGAAGAGTTTGTATTGATTTATGTTTAACTGGGTTGAGGGAAGCCTGGAGCTCATGTTTGCAACCGGTTCCCTTTTCAAGAACGTGATGGGAGGGAGGGAACGAACCCGGAGGGGCTGTGTCTTCGTGGTGGTTGTTTGCAGACCCCGGTGCTGAGTCTCCCTGTCTCCCATCCCTCTCCCAGTGTGGCCACAGGAGGAGTACATTGTGGAGTACTCACTGGAATATGGTTTCCTGCGCCTGTCCCAGAGCACACGGCAGCGCCTCAGCATCCCAGTCATGGTGGTGACCCTGGGTGAGTGGGGAGGCAGCCTGGGCAGGGGCAGGGGGGTACAGGGGTGGGTACCCTCTGTGCCAGAGACCTCGACACTGTCTCTGGGAACTCTTCACAAAGCTGGTGGCGTTCACTTCCCACGTGTGAGAGCTGCTGTGTGCAGCCCGTCTGCCATTAGTAGGTCACAGCTTTCCAGGAGGAGCAGTCTGAAATGGTGGAGCCTGGTTCAGTGAGCCCTGATGTAACACCCACCACAGTTTTCCCATGGAGGTGGAAAGAGCCTTCTCCCTGGCTGAAGGCACTGAATGAAGCTCTGGGCTTGGTGGGAGCAGCAGCAGAGCAGAGTTAGAGCCCCATAGTGAGAGCAGCTGGGAAGGTTTTGGGGACTGTGCTCACAGATGTGTCATGCTCTCAGCATGCTTCTGTGCCCCTGGGAGCACCAGCAGATCATTTCCCTGGAACTGTGTTCTCTTCTCCTGGCATTTGCTCCATTAAAACCTGTCCAAGTCAGGAATACAGTCTCAGACCTTCTCATGCCTGTGAACTTCCCTTAGTATAGTTATCAAACTAAATCTCACTGCTTCCTCACAGTCAAGCTGAAGCACAACTGGATGGGGGTTTAAGCAACTTTCCTGTGCAGTAATGGGCAGTCAGGGTGAGCCCAGGAGACAGGCCAAGCTTAGAGGGCAAATTTCCTTTGTATCTGCACCAACTCTGACTGACAATCCTTAAGGCCCGGCTGACATTAGCCCTTTGACAGCATGGCTGGATCTGTTAGGGGTGACATCTTCCCTCCCAGACCTGCCCAGTTCAGTGTCACTGCTGCAGGACCACGTGCTGGCCCACACCCAGCTCTTGTGGCACACGTGTCTCTTGGGGTGACGAGACATGTGCTCACCTCACCCCTCTGTGGCTCGAGGTGTGAATAGTCTGAACAGGTTTTTGTGTTCTCCCTAGACCCTACCAGGGATCAGTGCTTTGGGGACAGGTTCAGCCGCCTGCTGCTGGATGAGTTCCTGGGCTATGATGACATCCTGATGTCGAGTGTCAAAGCTTTAGCTGAAAACGAGGAAAACAAAGGTAAGGCTTGGAGGAGTGACAGCAGCTGCGTGGAGCAGTGGGTGTTTGTTCTGTGGATGCCTGAATATCATCTTCTGACTATTGATTAATCTGTAATGCAGGGAGAAGCTCCCTGTGTTATTGTCAAGGACAAAATGAGAGAGGCAAGGAGGGAAGAGGTGTCTGGAAACCTGATTTCCTTCTGCCTCACTGCCCTGCATGACAATGAGTGCTGCCCTGAGGATTTGCTCCAGATCCTATTTCTTTAGTAGGCACTGGCGGTTGGTTCTTAACCTGTGGGTTAATCACACCAAGCTCATGTTTGTGCTTTTTCTCCAGGTTTCCTTCGCAATGTTGTGTCTGGGGAGCACTATCGCTTTGTCAGCATGTGGATGGCCAGGACATCCTACCTGGCAGCCTTTGTCATCATGGTCATCTTTGTAAGTCACCAGGAGCTGGGCACTGACTGGACTCAACTGGGCTGGGCAGCATGTGGTTGGTGTAACAACACAGACCTGAGCTCTCACCTGCTTTTAAAGTGTAGTTGGTGGAGGATCAGGCCCTACTCTGGGGCTTTTTTCCTTTCTTTGGGGTTTTGTTTGTTTTTTTCTTAGAAAGTTGTCAAAGTCCACTAGTGAAACAAACAGAGAAACAGAGGAGATGAACCAGAATGCAGTGTTGGTTTCACTGTCAAAAGGGACCTGCTGTTAATTTCTAGGTGTCCTTAAAACACTGGGGCTGACATTTATCCTCTGAGACTTTTTAAGAACAGGCCAGACTGATTTGCCAGGAGTGATCAAGATAAACCAAGTGATGATTTGTGAGGTGATCTCAGATACACATCAGACAAGATCCTAAGCAATAACTATGCTGTGTTTATAGTCCTGGGTGGCTGCAGGTGACAATACCCTCGTGTCTGGCTGCCCCACCCACTGAGGCAGCTCTGTGCACAATCACACTGTGGGCAGTGAGGAGGAACAGAGTGCAGAGGTGCTGGGAGGAGTGGGATGGAGGGCGGGAGAATCCCTGCTCCCAGCTCTATGGGTTGGTTTGGGCCCCGCACAAATATTCAGGATCGGTCCCTTTACAAACAAATCCCTTACTGTCTGTTCCCCTGCAGCAGCACAGAGATTAATTGCTGTTTGTGGAGCCCTAATTACTCTTTGGCAAATTGCTCTGCACGGCTCCAGCTAACGAATGTGGGATGTGCAAGCCCAGGCTCGCCTGGGCCTCTGCCGCAGTGCGATGCCGAGTGACTCCCCACAACCACGGGGCTCTAACCTGCCTCCCCTTCTCTCTCTCCTGTTTCAGACTCTCTCTGTCTCCATGCTGTTGCGCTACTCACACCATCAGATCTTTGTCTTCATTGGTAAGGACCAGCTGAGGGATTTGGGTTGTGCTGGGCACTGTGCCTGCTCCAGCACGGCGTGTCGTAGAGTCACAGCAGGTTTGGGTTCGAAGGACCTTGAGGATCATCTTGTTCCAACCTTGTTCCAACTTTTGTTGTTTAGAAGGGTCCTACTTGTAGCTGCACAGGGAATACATCCCTCTGCACCCTGTCACTACTCTTGCCAGAGCTATTCTGTCTCCTGACGAGCATTGGGGACAGAGGACTTGGGATGGTTGACTTGGGTGCACTGAGTGGGCAATACCATGGGGTGGAGGGTTCCTTGGCCCCACATCCTCTCTGTGCCACAGTATGTTTTCCCTCTTGCAGTTGACCTGTTACAGATGCTGGAGATGAACATGACCATTGCGTTCCCTGCAGCTCCACTCCTCACTGTCATCCTGGCTCTGGTCGGTAAGGACTTGCTTCGCTGCTTGTGTCTGCAGCTCATCCCTCTGGGATCTGTGGGAAGTCTGAGTCCCTGTTCCGAGCTGGCCATGGCAGGTGGTTAGTGCAGGCTGCTCATCACAAGGCAGAAGGCTCTGGAATTTGATGGCACAGTGAGCTCCATTGTACTTCTGGGTCCCCTGGAAAAGCAGCAGTTCATTGGGAAATCCCAGAATCCGAAGCTTTGTCTGTCCCCGGAGCTCGTTGCAGACTTACACTCTGTGGCCACATTGTATTTGCACGATCTGAATTTAAAAAGCAATAAACCCCCCAAAATCTGTGCTGGGGGAGGCAGCTGATCCCTGCCATGTGAGGGCCACAAGTCAGTGGTAGAACGCACTTGGCCTTGGCTTCTGCCATAACCAGAGTCCAGTTACCTGGCCTGGGCAGGTGCAGTCACAGCCCAGCTCAGAGGTGGCAGAGGACCCCTTTCTGTGCCCTGCTATGTGCTGATGTCCCCTCTGTCCCCAGGTATGGAGGCCATAATGTCTGAGTTCTTCAATGACACCACGACTGCATTCTACATCATCCTCATCGTGTGGCTGGCGGACCAGTATGATGCAATCTGCTGCCAAACCAACACCAGCAAGAGGCACTGGCTCAGGTAAGGGCTTGCTGCAGCTGCAGTCCTTCTGCCTGCTCTTCTCCAGCTGCTCCAGGGCCTTCCCATCCACTCTAGGCATAACAGCCTCTACTCCTGAGGGTGTCTCTGTGGCTCTTTGTGAGCTGCCCCACATGGCACAGGATCCAAAGTGCAATTACTCCACTTTGGGTTTGGGTCTGTGTCTTGGAATCCCCTCAATCTTTTCCTGCCCCTTGTTTTACTCCATTCATAGCCAGGCAACTAATTACCTTTTAATGAGCCTGCACTGCCCCAGATGAAGTGCTCAGGCTGGGGTTGGGAGTAGAAGGAAACTCACATTTTCCCTGATCATTCTTGCCTTCCTGTCCAGGTTCTTCTACCTGTACCACTTTGCCTTCTATGCCTACCACTACCGCTTCAATGGGCAGTACAGCAGCCTGGCACTTGTCACCTCCTGGCTTTTCATCCAGGTGAGTCCCTGCTTGGCTGCTGCACTTGTGGGGGGGCTTGTCAAACTTCCTCTCAAGCTGGTTTGGAGTAGGGATTCTTATTTTTGTAAGAGATGGAACCAAGTGGGGTTTGGAAATGGAACAGCAGGAGGAAGCTGTGGAACAGGGAGACCTTTGAGTCACTGGCTCGAGTCCAGCTGTGGCCATGACAACAACCTGATGCCATACAGGTTCTGGGAAAGATTTCTGTCCTGTCCTGGAATAAATCCCAGTGAGGGTCTGCCTTGCAGAGGAGCTGCTCAGGTCCATGCACTGAGGATACTGGCAGGATCAGCTCCACGGTGATACTTCCAGTATTTTGGATCAATTAAACCTGTTGGGTGTCTCCACCTGCTGCAGGATGGGAACAGGGAATGGAACATGGCCTGGAGGAATGCCGTTATCTCTCTTTTCCCAGCCCTTAAAAGGGAAGAGGGGTTGGTACTCTGTTGCCTGTCATCAGAGAGAAACTATAAAGGAGCTTGCAGTAAGCAGAAGTCCAAACTTTCTGCTCAGCTCCCAGCTGGATTCTCCAGGAGAAGTGCAGTTTTCTTGGGATGTGGCAGCTTGTGGCCCATGCCCAGGGGTGACTCTTTTCCCTTTCCTCCTCCAGCACTCAATGATTTACTTCTTCCACCACTACGAGCTGCCAGCCATCCTGCAGCAGATCCGGATCCAGGAGATGCTGCTGCAGAACCAGCAGGTCGGGCAGGGCACCCAGACCACGCTGCAGGACAACCTCAACAACAACACCACGGCCGCCCCCGTCGAGGCAGGGGGTCGCCGAGCCCCCCTGGCCACCGGGCCCCCCGGGGAGGGCAGTGGGCCTGCTGCCCTGACCCCCGGAAGAGCCCCCAGCCGCAACCCCGCCCCCCCCCGCCTCCGTGGGCAGCGACCTGAACTGGGTGGCCGAGACGGCTGCTATCGTGACAGAGGCCTCGTTCCTGTCTGACCTGAGCACGACCCTCCTGGAGCCCACCGTGGTGCACGAAGCCGTGGCCAACGGGACCCCTCAGGAGGCGGCCACGGCCTCTGGTTTGGTCGCCCGCATCAGGGTCAGCAGCGATCACCCAGAGACGGCCGTGGGCTCCATCACCATCGAGGTCACCTCGACGTCTGTGGTGGCTGCAGCAGATGCTCCCCCTGCCACGGGGGCTGCACCCCTTGTTCCACTGCAGGAAGGAGGGGCCCCTGTCCTCAGCCCCCCTCTTCCCAAGCAGACTGAGGCTCTTGAGGGCTCAGACAGCCGAGCAAAACCCGGTGGCAAGAACTGCGTGGGCTGCAGCAGCGTGGCAGAGCCCTCGCCGGCCTCAGGAGGGGACAGTGACCAGGACAGAGGTTTGGAGGACCGGGGGGAGAGAAGCCCCTGCCCAGCACCAGCGGAGAGAACACCCAGCTTGGAGCCAGGCTCCAGGAGCCTGTCCTGAGCCCTGTTCCTATTACTCTGGACTGCTGGGAAGGCATTTGGATTTCGTTTGTTACTATTTCTCACTTCACCATCATCCTTAACCCATGGATCCCCTCTGAGTGGAGCTGGAGCAGCTGGGACAGAGCAGGGCTGTGGTGACCTCCCTCTCCTGGGAAAGGCACAGAGGACTGTGGGAAGGATGAGGGGTTTAGTCCCTTGGCCCACACAGCTCTGGGGCTCCTCCAAGGCCACAGGTGAGCCAGCCACCTGCTCCTGCCCCATGTCAGCTTGATCCCCAGCTTTTCCCAGCCCCCCCAACCCCTGGCTTCACCCCTGCAGCTGTGTTTGCAGTCCAGGTGCTTATCCCAGGTGGGAGCTGACCTGGGACAGGCCACAGCACGTGGCAGCTCTGTGTTTAGAGTACAAGCTGATAGAACAGGCAGTGTGTCTAGCCCCCAGGGGAGAGCCACAGAGAGGAGAATCCTGGTCACCTTTCCTGCTCCTGAGGAAAGGAGGAGCTGAGACCTTCCCCAGGCACGAGGTCTGCACACGGCTGGGCAACAACCAAAGCAGAAGCTGCAGTTCAGTCCCTTTTTTTTTGTCCTTGAACTTCCCTCGGTGGGTGGATTGAGGTGTTGGAAGGTGCCATGTCCAGGTGGGAGCTGCCATCTCAGGAGCCATGAGTGATGCCTGGAGGGAGCTGTGCTGCAGTGTGGGTGTCTGTGGAGATGTGTGGAACGAGGGCAACAGCTCTGTCCTGCACAGCTCTGCTCCGGGTGAGGCAGTTGCTTTCCAGTGCCTTGTCCCTCCTGTGGAATGTGTCTGCATTTAGGATCAGCCCCATCCCAGACGAGGGAGCAGCTCCTCATCCCTGGACTGTTGCATGAGCTGGTTTAGCAAAGAACCAAAACACTAAAGCCAAGACATTTCAGCTGATTTTCCCCTGTTTCCCTGGCAGTGGAGGTGAGGCTGGCAGGGTCAACCCCTCTGCCATGGAGCTGAGCTGAGGGGGCTGCATTGAGACCTCTGCGGAGGGGTGGGATCCATGTCTGGGTGTGCTGGAAGGAGGATTTGTGCAGACGGTGGAGCAGAACGAGGCAGGATGATGCTCTGGGAGAACTGTGGTGGGACAGGGCAGTGGCAGGAGGTGACATGCGGGCACTTGGGGAGAGCTGAGTCCCTGTACAGGTGTCCCCAAGTTCAGCGTTGTCCCCCTATGGTAAAGCAGCATCTTCTGTCTCCTTCAGAGGGCTCAGTGTGTTTCGGTGTTTCCCTGTCAGCACGGGGGGTTCAGAGCCCCCCACTTCACCCCTCTGCCTTTCCCACCCAGGTGCCCCAACTTTGTTTTTCCCCCCTGGGGGGACCCTGCTGTGACCAGCAGGTCCAATTCTGCTGCTGCCAGCACTCCTGGGAAGAGGCCTTGTGGCCAACTGGCCTCAGCCTCTGGAGCGCCTGGAATGACAGTAGGCTTTTCAGAGGAGTGGGTGGGTGGGAGGGGAAGGGGGGGACACCAAACCAAATGATTTGATGAATGAAAAGTAGAGTTCATTCTATTTAATTAATGTACAAAATGTGTTTGTATATAATAATAAATATTACCTCTAACAGCTCCTGCAGCTCTACCCTATGTCCTGCCCCATGTCCTGGCCTCCCACCAGAACGTGATGTGTGGGGATCCTGGGGGAAACGGGTGCAGCAAGGTGAATGCTCGATCCTGGGGGAGCCCCCCGCCATCCTGAGGTGTCACTGTGCAGAGGTGTCACTGTCCATGTCCCCTTGCAGCACGGAGGGGCGATGGCAGCACAGGGAGCTGAGCACCAGCCCTGTCCCTGCCATGCTCAGCAGGCCTGGGGAAGGGCTGCGAGACTCTGAGTCCTTCCACGGCCGTCTGCAGTGGGATGGGGAGCTACTCCACGTCCTCAGGAGGAAGGGGAGCACTGAGCCACAGCCTGTCGTGCTCCTTGTGTGGCACCTCCATCCCTCACCCTCTGCCCGAGGGAGACTCCGGTTCTGCTTTGCCTCTGGGATCAGCCCAGCTTGGCTGCCCTGGAGCTGCCTCTCCAGAGGGAGGTTTCAGTCCCGGCTTGTCCTGCTGTCCCATCCGTGGGGGGCCTTTCTGTTCCTCCTCCTAATCGCTGCCGTCCTGCTGGGCTGAGCTGGGCCTGTGGAGGAGGGAGGGGAAGGGGAAGGGTTACTCTCTGGCCAGACGTGGCTGCGTTCAGGATGCAGCTGGAAGACGAAATGCAGACTTCATCTTCCTCTGTCATCTTTATTTACACAGTATAAAACCAGAGTGGGGCTGTGGGATTGAGCTTTGGGCACTGCAGGGGCCTCTCACCCCATCTCAACCCCCCAAAAAAAGAATCCCCTGGCCCTTCAGAACCCCACCTGCCACCAGGAAACACGGAAGGAAAAGATGAAGGGCCCCTGAGCTGAGACAGCCCCAGGACAACCTCTCCCTTTTCCCCTCTATCCCTCCTCTCCACTCCTGCTCTGAGCGGGTGCTCTGCCCTGTTTTGGGGGTCCCTGCCTCCCACCTCACCTCTCCTCCCGGGGTTCTTGGGGGGCCAGCAGGGCGGGCAGTGCCCGTCCATCCTTCGCCGTGCCCAGCACGGCCACCAGCTCGCTCTTCCTCAGCAGCGCCGCTCGCAGCTGGTCCCGCATCTCCTGGATCTTCTCCTCCAGCTCCCGGAGCTCGCTCTCACTGGCTGCCCTGTCCGGGGGCGGCAGTGCCCGCCCATTCCTGGGGTGCTGCGGGGACCCCTCGCCCTCGGGGGGGGCTTTGTCCAGCTGGAAGCGTACCCGCCGTGCCTCCTTCCTCAGGGCATTCCAGGGCTGTGCTGCGGATGGTGCTGGCCTTGGCTCACCCCTGTGTGGGAAGGGTGGAAGGGCTGGGATCTGGCAGCTGTGGGGTCCCTCTGTGTCCCCCCGAGCTGGTGGGTGTCAACAGAGAGGAGGAGGAGGAGGAGGGTGAGGCAGGCTCTCAGCCCTGGCTGTACCTCTGCTCCAAATTCAGCTGCTGGCTCTTCCGCTCCTCCGTGCCCATGTTCAGAGCCCGATGGATTTTCTGTGGGCAGCAAGGGAAGAGTGAGACGTGGGGTGATGTTTTGGGGTTAACAGAGGGGGTGACAGTCCAGGGGTGATAGTCAGGGGTTATCTGGGGGTTGATGGTCCAGGGTTGGAGGAGGGCAGAGGTGGCGCTGCTAAGAAGGAGCAGCCACATGGGGCCAGGGGGCTTTTGGGCTGCTGGTTGAGCCCCTTCCCACTGCTCCCACCTGGGTGAGCCCCTTCCCACTGCTCCCACCTGACTCGTGTGCAGCCAGTAGTTGAACTTCTTCTTGCGCCGGATGCGGGGCAGGACGAGGCGGTAGAAAACGTGCTCGCCCAGCGAGGTGAGCAGTGAGCCACTCAGCCCGATGCACAGCAGCACAAACAGCCCCGAGAAGTGGTAGATGCCCATCTGCAGGGTCTGTGGGGAGCAGGGCGTGTGGGCTGGGCTGAGGGGGGTGCTGTGTCAGACCCCAGACCCCCCCCAGCCAAGGGCCAGCAGCCGCACCTCGGTGACAGCGAAGACGCGCTTCCCACAGGGCACCATCTTGTACCATTTGTCGTGCAGGAGGTCGATGAACCCCGAGGACTTGTAGCGGCTGATGAACTCGGAGACGTTGGAGGTCAGCGGCGAGTTCTGGGGGAGGCCGATGCCGTAGCCTGGCCCCAGTGAAGGGGGAGAGAGCAGCAGTGCTGGGACAGGGGGTACAGCCCCCAGTGCCCACCAGAAAGAGGGCACCTCTGCACCCTGTGTGGTCGTGGCAGGGCACAACCCCAGCCAGAGCACACGTGTGTACACACATGCACACACATACACACACACAGGACCCCCTCCCCACCACAGCACCCCCTAAACCTTCGATGGCGAAGGGTTTGCCCACGGTGAGCAGTTTGCAGTCCGAGTCGATGGAGACCTCGTAGTCCAGCAGCGACTTGTCCATGATGAAGGCGTTGAGTTTGGGGGGCTCCGTCCTGCACCACCACGGGGGGAGGCTCAGGGAGGGACTGCCCCCCTCTTCCCCAGCATCCTCCCCCCGACCTGACGCCCCTCCCAGGGGTGGAAGGGCTCGTGTGTGCATGGGCTGGGAGGGTGCACAGGCTGCAGGGAGGGGGCAAAAGCTGCCCTGGGAGGGGTTAAAGATGGGAGGGATCCCCCCATGCCCTCCCTGCTCCTCACTTGAGCATGGTGACGCCGTCGGGGGTGGTGGGGGCGTTGTAGCGCCGCATGTACTCGTGCATCTCGGGGAAGCTCTTCTTGATGTACTCCTCGGCACTGCTCTCCCACACGGTGCCGAAGCGGAAGCCCTGCGAGGGGTGATGCAGCTGGAAGGAGGCACCAGAGCATCAGCATCCCCGGTCCAGGGACATGTCCCCACTCTCTTGGGATGTATCCCCAGGCCTGGGCTCCAGGTAGGGGCGCCTGGGCAGTCTGTGGAGGTGCAACAGCTCTTGGGGATGTCTTGCAAAGAGCTGCCCCAGGGTCAGCTTCAGCATGAACCCAGCCCACACTTCCCTGCCCTGGACCTGAGGCCAGGATTAAACACCAGAGTTGGGAGGGGGGTCACAGAGCTATATGGGGGTCTCAAAAACCCCCTCCCCAATCTTGGAAGGGGTCACGCTGCGGGACTGGGGCTGGAGAGACCTTTCACATTCATCCTAGCAGGGAAGGTGCAGAAGGAAGGATGCAACCCCCCTCACCCCCTTCCCAGGACCTCAGCCCTGTCTTATAGCCCCATCTGAAGCACCCAGGCACTCACCCACCTTTGGGTCATGGATGCCCGAGAGCTCCTCGAAGGTTTTGTCCCCCACCATGACGGCTGCCAGGTTGGCTGTGTAGCTGGAGAGCACCAGGAGGCAGAAGATGGCCCAGAGGTTCATGAGGAAGCGTCCAGTGCAGCACTTGGGCGTCTTGCTGGAGACAGTGCGCCCAAAGAGGATGGCGTAGCACAGGTTGAGGGCTGAGGAGTAGGAGAAGATCTTCATGCGGTTGCGGCCGTGGGGGGTCATGCCATAGGGGCTCTTCCACTCGTAGAGGGTGAGGAAAAGTGCCGTCATGTGCAGTGCCACAAAGATGCCCACCCACATGGTCCAGTGCAGGGGCCACATGAAGGCCCCGATGGGTGACGCTGTGTCCTTGGTCCTCACCAGGATGCCCAGGCTGGTGGAGAAGAAGGGGCTGGTGAAGTCGATGACTTTGCTCCGCGCTGAGTTGATGCTGAAGGAGGTGACAGCCATGTGGGCCGTGCCACTGAGCAGGTCCCCCACCAGTCCTGTCCAGCGCCCGTTCTTCCAGGCCCCGTATTTCCCATCGCCCACGATGTAGAGCTCAAAGTCAAAGGCCATGTCCTCGGCCAGCTTCTCCAGCAGGTCGATGCAGTACCCATAGCAGCACTTCTTGTACGCCCGTGGCACCGAGCCATTGCCAGCCCCCAGCTCCTCAAAGAGCGTGTCCAGCACCGCTGAGTCGTTGGTGCCGGGGTCCAGGCACAGCTGCCCGGCCGGGCAGTTCCCATCCTCATCCACCTCCCTGGTGAACACAAAGGGGTGCTCCACCAGGGTCACCACCCGCAGCCGGGTGCGGGTCTCCCCGGCTGCCTCGCCGGGGCTCTTGCGCTGCCGCTGGCTCTGCCATGTGCCCTCCTCCAGCTCCAGCTTGCCGTGGCTCCAGGTGCCCACTGTCACCCAGGTGGGGTCCCCCCGTGAGTCCCGACGGAGGCTCCAGATGTGGAACTGCTGCTCCGGCCTCACCAGTGCCATGTTCTCCACACGCACCAGCCCCGTCTGACCGTGGAAGGATGTGTTGGCCAGGAACCTGCCAAAGGGAGGGTGTCACAGCTCCAGCATCCAGGTCAGCTGGGATCAAGGGACGAGGAGCTGGATGTGCCTGACTCAGACAGGGACAAGGTCAGGGAGGAGCAGCAGGATCCAGCCCCGCTGTGCTGCCCCGCAGCTCGCTGTGCTGCCAGGGCCAAGTGTAATTAATATTTATAGAGTGATGGCGCTCAGGCAGCATTAGGGAGATCTGAAGTGACACGTCCCCCCCTGTGCAGCATAAACTGTGTCCTGGGGGGGGCTGAGCCCCATGGCAGTCACTGCACACGCTGAGGACAGCACCGGGCACTGTGCTGAGCCCAGGGGTCACCTGGCTCTGCCCTCACCCCATCCTGGGGCTGAGGCACAGCCTCCCCCACACATCCCAACACCAAAGAGCTGTGACACGGGGAAGGGGGCATCCCCAGTCCCCCCCTTACCTGGCGAGGAAGAGCCCTGGGGACTCGCCAGCTGCCAGGTGCCTCTCCTTGCAGTTGCTCGTGGTCTGCAGCAGCGCGGGGTCGGGGCGGTCGTGGGCAGCGCTGGCGATGGCCCGGGACACCAGTCCCACTGCATCCTGCACGAGGAGCTCCAGCGGCGGCCGGTTGAGCTCGCCAAAGGCCAGCAGCCCCGGGGGCAGCCCCTCGGTCTGCAGCTCGCTGGCGCTGAGCGGGGAGCCCAGCATCCAGTGGAATTCCTGGGGTGGCAGCCCCAGCTCCTCGGCTGCCTGGAAGACGAGCCGAGCACGGTGCAGGTCGCAGCCCAGCACCAGCACAGGGCTGGAGAGGGTCCTGACACGCTCCTTGTGCTGCTGCAGGTAGCGGGTGGCCCTGGGCTCATCCAGGTAGCCCAGGTCCAGGATGGTGCGGAGGAGGAGCTGGGAGCGTTGGGCCCAGAGGCTGAGGAAGCCGGTGACGTCCCAGGGGTGGCAGAGCACCAGGCTGGTCTCCTGCCAGTCACTGGCCTGCAGGACGCTCACCAGCACGTCCACCAGAGTCTCCAGTGAGCTCTGCCGGTCCATGTGGAAGTGGAAGGGGCTCTGCCGACACACAGGGATCGTGGCTGTGCCCCTGCCCGCGGGAAGAGCCCAGAGGCAGCACCAGACATGGGCCCTTCCACCCTGAGGTCACCCCGTGCTCCCTGCTCACCCCCTGCCCACTCCCTGTCTGGGATCCACTGCCAGGACACGTTCCAGAAGTCCTGGAGCCGAAAGGGGGTTGGGATTAGGGCTGGGGGATGCGGGGCTTCCAGAGGGACCAGGGAATTTGCCTTAGAGTGGGAGCAGGAATTGGGGCTGGGATAGAGCCGGGCAGGGGGCCAGGGAGGAGCTGAGATGGGAGCTGGGATAGGGCCAGGATAGGGCTGGAATAGGGGCCAAGACGGGGCTGGGATAGAGCTGCGATGGGAGCCAGATAGAGCCAGGACAGGTCCTGGGATTAGGCTGGGGTAGAGCCAGGATGAAGGTGGGAACGGGGGTGGGATGGGGCCGGGATGGGAGACAAGATGGAGGGACAAGAGAGCCGGGATAGAGCCAGGAGGCAGTCGGGATGGAGCAAGGATAAGGGACTGGGATAGATTCGGAACTAGAGCTGGGATCGGAGCCGGGATTGGGATCGGAGGCAGGACGGAGCCGGGAGGTGGACCCGCGGGATAGAGCCGGTATGGAGCCGAGATGGGGATCGGGACGGGAGCACGGACGGGAGCGGGGACGGGGAGCTGCGGGGCGCCGGTGCCGGGGCGGGTGCGGTGCGGGCGCTGCGGGTCTCACCTGCGCTCGGAAGGGCAGCGGCCCCCGGGTGTCCAGGATGCTGACGAAGGGGACCTGGAGGGCGGCGGCGAGGAAGTCGAGCTGGAGCAGCTCCCGGCGAGAGCGGGGCAGAGCCAGGACGGCGGCCACGCCGCGCCCCGCCAGCGCCCCGCACACCCACCGCGCCAGCGAGCCGGGGTCCCTCGCTGCCGGGCCGCCCCCCACCACCTCCAGGCTGAGGTTGTGGGGCAGCGCCGCCCCCTCGGGGTCTCCCCCGGGGCCGGTACCGGCGGCTCGGGCCAGCGCGGCGCGGAGCCGGGCGCGGGAGGGCGCGGGAGGCAGCAGCGCCCCGAGGCGCACGGTGGGACCGGGACCAGGGCCGGGGCTGGGGGGGGACCGGGACGTGGCAGGGATGCGGGTGTCCCCCCGCCGCCCCCAGCGCCGCCGCCAGCAGCCAGAGCGCCCGCAGCCCCTCCATGCGCCCCGCACCGGCCCCGCACCGGTCCCGCCGCTCTGCGCTCCGCCGGGGGCGGCTCCGGGTGGACCCCGGCTGCGGGCAGGGACCGGCCGGGTCCCGCCGAGCCCCCGCAGCCCCCGGTGCGCCGTGGGTCACTCCGGACCCGGCCCACGCAGCGCCGGACCCGCCCGCAGCCGCCCCGTCCACGCCCACGCGCGACGCGGGTCCCCCTCTCGCCGCACCCCGCAGAAAAGGGGGCCCCCACCCGCGCGGTGCTGCCGTCCGAGGGCTGTGACTGTGGAATCCCCCGGCACAGGGACCACCGCTGTTCACGGGGTGGTCCCGGCCGCCTTTGGACTACCGGGACCTTCCTCCTTCTCCTCCAGCCCGGGGAAAGCCCCTCGGGGCGGTCCCTGATCCGCGGTCGGAGCCCCAAACTGTTCTCGCCGCCCTGGTAAAGCCCTCTCCCCTCCCCATCCCTCTATCCCTCCACAATCCCAGACATAGCCTCAAAATCCGGGGGTCCCGAGGCTGGTGGGGGGTTCCAGGGCCGAGGGACTCGTCCTGCTGCGTGGGGAAGGGGCAAAGGGCAGCAGAGGTGCAGCCTTCCTCCAGTGAATGGGGGCACACGGGGCCATCCTCCTCATCCTCACCAGGGAAACTGAGGCCCGGCCAGGGGATCCGCACCACCGGCAGCACAAACAGCAGCAACCTGGGCTGAAACCGCACAAAATTAATAAGGAAAAGTGAAGGATGGAGCCAAAAACCATCTGGCAAAAAGGATCGATCCACGGATAAATGTAATGAGTCACAGCTAATGAATTCCCCTGCGGAGCTGGACCAGTGAAGGGGGGAGGCAAAGCCAATCCTGCCAAGGAATGGAGGGTCAGGGGCTGCTGGTCTCCTCCGGAGTGGGATCCTGACAACGGGGCCCCCAGCATTTCCTTCCTGCAGGAATAAGGGCAGCACAGCAGGAGTTGGGGAGGGGGAGCAACAGGATCTTGGTACAAAACAGCCCCTCCAAAGGCTGGGCACAGCACAGCAGGGGCTGTCTGGGAAGCCTCATCCTCCCTCCTGCTCTGCCCGAGTGCAGCACCCTAACAAAAACCCCACTGGGGGGACTGGGAAAGTGTGGGATGACTGGGAGGGAGCACTGGGGTCTGGACTTGGTTAGGGGCTGTGTCCCTGGGGATCTCAGGGGGCTCCCTGCAGCAGGGACATGCTCCCACCTCTGTCCCCATTGCAGCCCCTGGCTCAGGGCGATGCTCCTTGCTGCAGCTGAAGAATGTCGATCCAAAGCATCAGGAGGAAGATGAGGAGGAGGAGAGGAAGGGAAAGGAACAGACTCGGGTGATTAAGCTAAAAGCATTTTCTGGGGAGCTGGCAGGAGCCGGGGCCATGCAGGCGCTCTGGTTTTAGAGTGCATTTTAAATCATCTGCACTTGGGCCTGGTGTATTGAACAGGGTGAGGGGTGCACAGGGGGGTGGCCATGGGACACCTCAGCACCCTGTAGGGACAAGGAGGGACCTCTGGGATGAAGGCAACTGGACAGCTTGTGGATGAGAGATCACTTCCCTGCTCCTGGAGGGCAGCCCCAGGCACACGGTGGTGGGTGGTCGAGGTCTGTGGCCACCCAAGACATGTTAAAAGAGACAAATTTGGGCATCTTTCACTATAAAAACAAATCTTTTATGTAAAAAATAAACCTAAACAAAACCCACAACCCCCGCTGCCATGCTGTGACAATACAAAAGGCCGAGTTCCCCAAACACCGTGAAAACAGAGTTGTTGGATCCAAATATATATAAATTGTCAACTGACGAGATTGGAAATAGCACCTTGCTGGCCCCCCTGCCCCTCCCCGGAGTGACCCCATGCCCCAAAACCACCACCCGCACTCCGGGCCCAGGGACTCCCCCAAGGCCCTCCCTGCTGGACAGGGTGGGAGCCTCATCCTCAGCTCAGGTACCCAGGAACTCCCCACCTACCTCAGCAGCCCCCCTGCTGCCCTGGGCACCCCCAGAGCAGGAGCCCCTCAGCCCCTGCTGTCCCGAGCTCAGGGTCCTGCTGAGAGGGGTCCAGCAGCAATCCCCAGGGCAGGGCGGGCAGAAGGGGGTCTCCAAAATCCAATCTCAAAACGGTATTGAGAGAAAAACACTTTTCTGTCTGCACTGCAGGGTCAAGTAACAAAAAGAAACAAACAAAAAAAAAGGGGCAGGGGAAGAGACGGGGAACGAGCAGGAGCTGCATCCTGAGCTCCCCCGCAGCGGCTGCCCAAGTGCCCCCCGAGTGCTCCCCGGCCCCGAGTCGGGGTGAACACGGTCCCTGTGCTGTCCTGCCCGCAGCCCCCGTGCTGGTCTCAGTCCCGTGTCCCCCAGGGGGCGAACGCGGCGTTGTGTGCCGGGTCAGCGGGGGGGTGAGCCGGGTGTGCTCGCACCGGCTGGGCAGGTGCCCGAGGGCGGGCAGGGAGAGGTGGAGGGGTGCGAGGGCGGGGGGAGCCTCTTCACTTGGCTGGCTTGGTGATGATGCGAGCGGAGAAGTTAAAGAGGTCCTTGTTGATTTTCCGGAGGTTGCTCACCTCCTCCTCCAGCTCGCTCACCTGGATCGTCAGGTGCTCCTGGTCTCCCACCAGGTTCTGTGACAGGAAAACACAACAGGCAAGCGTCAGGGTCTCAGCTCTGGCAGGTGGAGGCTGCTGCTCCAGCCACAACAGGAAACCCCAAACCCTCCAGACCTTTCCCTCCTCCTCCTCAAGCCGCAGTGCCTTCTGCTCATCACCAGCAGATTCCAGGGCTCTTCCCCCCATTCCTGACTTGCCCCATGAGTCAGATCAGCTGACAAGGACTTCCACAAGGGGTCTGTACCCAATTCTCAGCCTGGGAGCAGCTCTCACCTTTTCCCTCGTCGAGTACATCTGCGAGTACATCCTCTCTGCCTTCTCCAGATAGCTCTGCCCAGGCTCCTGCAGGGACCAGACCAGAGGGGTTGGCAGAGCAGACATGGACCTTCTCCTAATGGCCCTGGGCAGGGTTCCCCGTGGGAGGGACCCAGGGTGATCCTGCTGTCCCCTCTGCCAGACAAACAGCCCCTCACGGCCTGCTGCCACTTCCCCAACAGGCAGCTCATCAATCAGCAGTGGCAGGACTGTCACTGTCACTCGCCTAGGGACAGGTGCTGGCAGAGGGGAGAAGCTCTGAGACCACCACTGGAGAGGTCAGCATGGATAGGACACCGATGGTGTGGGACCCTCCTCCTTAGGGATGGCCGTGCCAGGACTGGCAAAGTGGGGTCACAGCACAACCAGCCCACGCTGCAGCACGGGGCTGGGAGGACAAATGACTGCAGCAGCCAGGATGGGGAAGGAGTGGGAGGGAGCAGGAACAGGGTTTCTCCAGCTGGAGGAGAAGCTTTGCTCTGGCACAAGCCCTCCCTGAGGTCCATCCCCCTCCCTGACCACCCACTCGCCCCCAGTACCTGCTGGCGCAGCCCCAGGCGCAGCGTCACCCCCTCAGCACCCGGCTCGTCGCTGCTCTCGGTGCCGTGCAGGTGTCTGCTGAACTTGGGCAGGGGCATGCTGGGCTTCCCGTCGGGGTTGAGCATGTTGGCAGGGGCCAGCACGATGAAGGCGTTTGTCACCGGACCTGGCATGGGAGAGTAGGGACGGGTCAGGCTGGATCCCTCTGGCGGGGGCCTTGGGCAGCCCCAAGAACAGCTGGTACGACCCTGGTGCAGACAGCGGCCAGGACTCTCCTCCCTCCCCAGCAGCTCTCCCTGTGCGGGGTTGTGGCTCCACACCCCGGGTGGGGTTGGGGTGGCGTGGGGGGCCTGCCCGGCCACCCGAGGAGAGCAGGGGGACTCGACCGCTCCCGCAGAGCCGTCATTCATCAGCACCGCCGTGCCCGCAGCTCTGTGCTGCCACGATCCATCATCACAGGCTCTCACCGGCAGCGCTAATGAGCGCGTTAATTACAGCATTTACCCACACTGGCGGCTGCTTTCTGGCAGCAGCTCCCTCCGCCTCCTCCCACCTCTTGCACGCTGCGAACTCCCACCGCTGCCCCCCAGGCCCGGAGCAATCCCCATCAGACACAGCGGCCCCTCAGCCCCCCTCCAGCGGGCAGAGCAGCTCAGCCACTGCTGCCAAAGCCTGACCAGCCATCTTCCCTGGCTGCAGGGAAGGTGAAGAAGGTCCAGATGCACCTGAGCAGAGGCTGCCAGTGCCACGGGGAGGGGTGCAAGGTGAGGGAGGAGGTCCTGGGGGGCCCAGAGCTGTCGAGGGCTTTTGGTCTTTGCAGAGGAGATGGACACAAACAGCTCTGACATGGACAAGGGTTCTGTCACCATCATTTGCCACTCCAGAGTCTGCTCCAAAGCCTGATCCTCCTGGATCCAAGGCTGGACTCACC